>BSBK01013134.1:0-176736 GCA_027943335.1 Chamaecyparis obtusa | reverse complement strand
ACCATTTGAATGCAAATTAATTTACTGGTGTAATTATTTTCTAACTATCTTTTTTTTTCATAGAGAATATTTTTTCTAGAATGGTAATTTTTAAACCAAATTGATTTTCTATCCACAACCCATTTATTAATTTGACCACTTTATAGTTCATACTAGAGACAAATTGATTTTTCTGTTTTCTAAGGTTTTTATTGTAAATTTCCTCTCAAAATTTTGACAGCATAACTTTACTATGCCAAGTCTTAAAATGAACGAAGAAATATAATTCTAAGGGTTTTCTATCACCCAAAATGAAGGCATAATTGAAATAGATCTACATCCATAAATCAAATCAAGCACATTAAAATATTGAAAATTCTACAAATAAAATTACATGATGGTTTCTTCAAACCCTACCTTAGATCCAATGCTAGATGTTGTAATAGAATGCTTGTAGAATGTTGAAACTCCCAGATCTGACAACAGAAGAACTCATCTTGCAGATTCTCATGACAGTGTAAGCAAAGCCCAATTCCAGATGCAAGCAATCTTCATCCAGAAACTCAAGCACACACAGAAGCTCAAGAACACAAAAATATCTAAAATTCTCCAAAAGCTCTCTCCACCAATCTCCAACAACCTGATTGAATTCAAATGAATGCTAATTCCCCCTATTAGGGATTCCACTCCACCATTCATGAAAACCCTAGATGACTCGCAATACAACTCCTAATCAAACTCACCCTCTTAAGTTGAAAGAAATTAGTAATTAATAATTAAAAATATATATTTAATTTTTCACAACTCAACTTAGACTCTTAAAGACAAGTTGTCACCTTTTTGAAACAAATAACATTCAAATCAATAAAGCACATGTTATAATTATAATCTCTCATTAATAATTTAATATTCCAAACACCATTAAATCATGCGATTTAATAATTTAATATCTAATGGACAATATTAATCCTATTTCACATAATTAATTAATTAAAACCAAATATCCTAATATTTGATTTTTAACTAATTAATAATCATACAAAACATAGGAATTAAATTTAATATTAATTTTCTAATTATAAGATTAATTTCCATGACTATAGAAAATCACATACACAAAAAGAAAACATACAAGATCAAGGAAAGGATCGACAAACTTTGCCAACTTGAAAAATTCATATAGGGTCGACATCAGATACTTATCGTACACTTAGGATAAATAGGCTTAGGATAGAGTTTTTTATCTATATATTATCTCCCCTCTCTTACCATTTGAGATATTGCGATAGGGCATGCTCATCCTGACAATTCAGGGAAGACGATGCCAAGTACCTGCAAACCTACATACAAAACCTGCATGTACATACATATCTAAATATATAACAGAAAATGGCAGGGATCGACCGGTCGTGTGGATCTTGCAAGCAACTACGATTCCATCCCTCAACCACATCAGGCATGTCAAACAGAAGTATAAAATAAACACGTCAACCATACACATGCAAGTATGGGGTCAGTAAAATCATACGCATCAATAATTTCCTAACATATAATCTATCATCGTAGAGTAATCCTATCATTTATAAAATCAGACTAGGGGCGGGGGTACTACAATATATATATATATATATATATATATATATATAGTATATATATATATATATATATATATATATATATATATATATATATATATATATATATATATATATATATATATATATATATATATGTATACATACATATATACACATACATATATATACACATACATATATATATCCTAGCATCGACACTCAATATTGGTAGGTAATTCTAATATGTTTTTGTCTATGCTTTAATGTATTGTTCACCATATATATTGATGAATAAGATGGCATCGATAATATATGCTCTCAATGTGTCTCATATAGAGACATGGCTCTACATGAGACCAATATGGTCTCATGTAGAGTCGTGTCTCTACGTGAGACACATATTATTAACAACATTAACCATACAATATTTAACCAAAATAATATGCAATTTGCAATAATATATCGGTATTATACTATCGATTAATAACATGTTTAGTAACACAACTTAGCGAGTTTATTAATCGATTATATATATATATATATATATATATATATATATATATATATATATATATATATATATATATATATATATATATTTATATATATATATATATATATATATATATATATATATATATATATAGACACACACACACACACACAATAATAATCATTATAATAATATTATAATCATAATATAATATCATTAGTCATAATTAGATAGGATTATAATAGAGATCAAATATTCAAGGCCCATAGGCCACTTATACATTTGATAATATTGTTTAGAGTGTTGGCAAGTATACAAAGTATAACTTGTTAGCAATCACTAAGGCCAACATTGTGAGAGGTCGAAAAGTTGTTTTTGGATGCTCTCTTAGATTTAAGCCTAAATAATTGTTGGTGTAATCAATTATTCCTAATTACACTTTACTTAATCTTACATAGGTTAATTCATTGCATAGTAGTTTGTGATTGAGACACATAGGAGTGTGCACATCTATTAAGCACATGGTGTAGGTGATATTCCACTTTTGGTGTGATAGTTGTCTTCACATACCTCATTCTGTGTGAGATCCACCTTTTGTGCTCTTATCACATTATCATCCTAATACAATGCACATACTTTATTGCATATTGGAGGATGATCCACATTTGGTGGACATGTGATTACACTTAGCATAGGAGATAGCTTATCAGCTTCTTATCATTGTCTCTTATCTCCTTTCCTATATAAGGAGGCCTATTTATATGTAATCATTTCATCAACATTGAGTAATTCATTAGATCTATTCAATCCATCCTTTCCTTCATATTTTCTCTTTTGTACTTTTCTTCAACCTCTAGATCCTTGGTTCAATATTTTCTATTTGCAAATTCTTAAATGGTATCAGAGCCATTGGAGCATTTTAGATCAGTCGATTTAAAGAGAGCTTGATGCAAGCTTTCAAGGTCCAAATCTCAAATCCAAGAACCAGCGTGTGATAGAGGCATCTTGGAGTAGATCTGACCTCGCCATTGCGTCTGGGAGGCTATTTCGGTTAAAATCAACTATAAACTTGCCCATATTTGGTGAAAGTCAATCCGAGGCAAAAAAATTTTACAAATCAGACCATACGGCCCGATCTGCCTCTTGGTACAATTTTTTCAAATTTTTTTTTTTTAATTCTGTGTAATTTTGAGAATTTTTTTTTCAAAAATTTAGGGTGGTACGTCCCCTAATTAGATAATATTCTCTGCATCATCCTTCGTCATCACCGATCCGGGCACAACAAGTGACATCAGCATGACATCACATGCGGCACTACAGACCAAAGCGCGATCCACAACACAGCCCGCTTGGTTTTTGTTTTAGTTGTGGACATCGGCGTATTTTAAGGGCTTTAAAACCCTTTCCCCACTCAATGTGGGACTAAAACGGCCACCCACCGGTCGCCCTCCAAACTATGCTCCACCGGTCGTTGCCACCTCTGCAACCCATTAGCCGCTCATCCCTAGCCAAAGTGGCCCTCATCGCGTAGTGCCTCCACCACCTGAAGCGGCCCTCCACAGATCTCCATGCGGTGGCCAAACTACAGAACACCACCTCCACGGCCGGCCCAGTCTCCGCTCCGCCAAAGCTGCCCCGCTCAGCCCCTCCTCTGCCGCTTGGAAGACCTTGCCCCCCGCGGTGGTCTTAGATCCACCGCCGCCTGGTCCCTGCCAGCACTCTTCCATGGTGGCCAATTTCCCCACCTCAGTCGGGCTCCATGCACTGCCATGCGGACCCTGCAGACCCTACCTATGCGGTAGAACACGTCACAGACACCCCGCCAAAAGCATTGTGCCCTCCAATCATAGACAGACACATGGAAAGCTTGCCACATCAGTAGTCTAACATGTAAGCTTATGACATGTCACCATTCCATACGGTATGGACCGTCACCTCATTGCCACGTCAGCCAAGGGGCCCATTTGTTTGCTTGCATCAGCAGTCCATGTGATTAAAATTGATGGCCGTCTAGCCATCATTGCAGGCCAAATTGGGCATTTTTTACGTCCTTCAAACCATCAAATTTAATCCAGTGTTTTTCTAACGTCATCAGGGTTTGGAGATTTCCCAGCCTTGACCATTTGCATTTTTTATTTTGCTGTCCAACTTTGAGAGGCCATAACTTGGTCATCCGGGCTCCAAATCGGTGCAATTTTTTTTTGAAATTGGGTAGAATTTCTTGAAATTTATAGTGGTGGTGTGATTTTACATTTTGGTGGCCACATTTTTCAAAAATTGCAGATCTTGTTGACTGTACCTATTTGTTCCTGATTTCTGCAACTTCCAAGGCTTCGTTGGGCACATACGATAACATTTTGAGGTGAAATGTTTTTGAAAGTGCATGATTTTTCATCTAATTTCCAGATTTGTAGTCAAATTTGAGTGATTTTTGGTAGACATATCACTTTCAAAAATAGGTCATTTTGGGGCTATAATTGCACTTGGTTAATCCTTGGAATTCAGTTTTTTGATTTGCATCAGTCATTATTTGGTTGCAATATGGATAATTCAAAGGTTAAAATCCTCACTCCATATAACTACCATGAATGGAAAGTTTCTTTAAGTGATCATTTGTTGAGTCTTGGATTTCTTAGAATGACTCTTGGGCGAGATCAAGAACCTCAAACAGGTGTTGTAGAAAGACAAAAATGGTTTGATAGAAGGGATAAAAGAACTTGGCTCTCTTAGATCATCCATCTCTCATGACATGCTCTTTCATATTGAATCTTGCACAAATCCTCATGATGCTTGGATCACATTAGAAGGACTCTTTGGTAAACCTGATAGAATGAAGGAAATTCAAATTAGAGAATGATCTCATAGGTCTAAATCCTAGGGATTTTGACAATATTCAAGATTTCTTCTTTAAATTTAATACTATTAGATTGGAGCTTCTTCATGTGGCATTGTTAAAGGGGATGAACAATTGATCTTTTCTATTCTTTCCAGCTTGGTCCTAATTATTCTATCTTTGTTTCTACATTCTATGCTACTATGGATGCTCTTGGTAGTGCATACAAATTGCCCTCTCTTGATGAATTTGTAGCTCATCTCACAAGGGAACAAGAAAATTTGGCACACATGGGTCAGTTGAATCCTTCCACACATCAAGCATTGGTTGCAAGTGAGTCTACGTCAAAGGATTCTAATGGAAAAGGAAAGAAACACAATAAGGATCCTAAGCCTCAAGACAAAGGTAATGAATCTTCTTCACCAAAAAGTATTGAATCCAAGTCCTCTTCAAGAGAGGAATCATCTAGAAGAAAGAGAGATAAATGTGCATATTGTCAAAAGTTAGGACATGATAAGCATGAGTGTTTTCAAAAGAAGATTGATGAGCTAACTCACATTATTCAAAAACACAATATTAAGTTGCCCTCATCAGTGTCTTCTCCTTCTTCTACACATTTGGCAGCTTCTACATCTCCATCATCATCCAAAGATAAAGGAAAAGGAAAAGCACTCATGGCTTCCACACATCCTAAGCAAGGTAAATGGCTTCTTGATTCAAGTGCATCACATCATATGGCATCTTCTATGGATATGTTTTCTTCTATTGAGCCTTTTAATTCTCCTAATATTTTGATGGGTAACAACACATTCATGAGAGTTTGTGGGAAAGGTTCTATTCCTATGGGAGAGGGGACATTTAATGATGTTCTTTATGTATCATCCTTGACCACTAATCTTCTTTCTATTTACCAAATTACACATGGGGCACAAGGTAAAATTGTTGAGTTCACTCCTGATTATGTCTACATTAGGGACATGGAGACTAGAGATGTCATAGCTATGGGAGTTGTTGATCATACATCCTACTTGTATTCCTTTTCTACTTTTGTTGATAATGATGATGATATACATGATGTACCCATCCCTTTCCCAAGGGATCCTTATGAGGAGAACTTTGGACACTTGAATCATTTTTTTGTTGAGACAAGTGTTGATCTTCCTACTCCTCCACCTCTTGCTTCTTCAAACATGGGATCAACTATTCAACAGGATGATCATAGTGTTTCAGATCTTGCAGAGTGTGATGACTACTTGGATGCATCTTCAACATTTGTTGATTCTCATGATGCAGATTTGGAAGACATACATGAGGGAGTTTCTCTTTCCCTTGATGACAGTTTCATCATAGATGGGGACACTTCTTCACCTTCTTTGGAGATTAGTGTACTTGATTCTTCTCCTTCTTCACTTGATTTGTCACATGAATTGATAGATTCTTTGAGCTTGGAGATTCCTAATCAGTCTTCAGAGATTCATGCATGGAGACCTTCATCTTCTTCCTCCTTCCATTTGCACAAGGATTGGATTCTTCATCATTTGATGTATTTATTTCTTCCTAAGGGGAGACATGTTTATTGTAAGCATTGGATTATCTATTGTTTGCAGGTACTCTTCATCAACATGGGAGCTTCAACATTATGGGGGGGATATCATGTCTCCAACTATCCTTCTTATGGGATGATACTTCTTTGTATATACATGATGTATGTAGTTCTTGGGGGGTCTTGAGCACTCCATCCATGCATCTTTTTTTCTTCTCTCTTTTTGGGGGAGGGTTTTTCCCATGAGGTTTTCTCTCTTTCTCCACTTTATGAGAGTTATGCATTTCATGTATTGCATTTTGTACATGGATACCTAACATGGCCTAGTAGCTAGGACCCATCATGCATTGTGAGTTTAAGTGCATTCCCCTAAGTTGCACTTAAGGGAGGGTGTTGTTGTAATTAATTATTCCTAATTACACTTTACTTAATCTTACTTAGATTAATGCATTGCAAAGTAGTTTGTGATTGAGACACCTAGGAGTGTGCACATCTATTAAGCACATGGTGTAGGTGATATTCCACTTTTGGTGTGATAGTTGTCTTCACATACCTCATTGTGTGTGAGATCCACCTTTTGTGCTCTTATCACATTATCATCCTAATCCAATGCACATACTTTATTGCATATTAGAGGATGATCCACATTTGGTGGACATGTGATTACACCTAGCATAGGAGATATCTTATCAACTCCTTATCATTGTCTCTTATCTCCTTTCCTATATAAGGAGGCCTATTATGTAATCATTTCATCAATAGTGAGTAATTCATTAGATCTATTCAATCCATCCTTGCATTCATATTTTCTCTTTTGTTCTTTTCTTCAACCTCTAGATCCTTGGTTCAATGTTTTCTATTTGCAAATTCTTACAATAATGATGTTTATGGAGCATGCAAATGTGGATCACATAATATGATGTTTTGTTAGAGTAATCTCAACTAGATTTTGTAATATACCAAGAAGGCATAAGTATATAGACACTTTTTATAAAAGTATGTGATGAGGATCATGATGATATAGATGGCTAGGAACTATGAAGGCATCTAAGGGAAAGAGCAAAGATCAAGAGAAAGGAGAACAAGATGATTTCTTCAAAGAATACTTTGTTAACTCTTTGTATTCAAGACAACATATTGAATATAATTATTGTTGCATCTATTGTACACCCCTAACAGGGTTTGATTTCCTTTAACAAGGCTGGAGTCTTAGCAGGGTTGATTCCTTAATTGGGATCACATTGTAAAATACTCCTAATAGGCCTTATCCTTTAACCAAGACCTTCCTATTGTAATATTTAGATCCTAACGGGGTCAGAACTCTTAATAGGGTTACTATATTTAAATTTTAGATATTTTTGGGTACCATCCCTACCAGGATTTTTCCCTTAATAGGGTTTCCTCAAAAACAAATATGGTGTTATGATTTCTTCAATGTTTGTTTATGTTGCATGTTTATTTAACTTTTTCTATATCTTTATATGTTGTCTGAAGAAAGTGAAGAATTTTATGAATTCACTAAATTATTGTAGCACTTATTCACACCCCCCCCCCCCCAACTCTCAGTGTTACCAAATCCTAATAATTGGTATCATATCATCATGCCCCTAAAAGAAAAGCTTTACAGCTTTGGGGAGATCAAGATGGATTTGGAAAACTTAAAGAAGAATTATGAAATGGCTTTGGAAGATGTGGACATTGCTAATGTAGATAGAGTGAATCTGAAGTACAAACTAAGGAAGGTAGATGACTTCATCAAGAAGTTGAAGAAAAAGATTGAGCATGAAAGAAAATTGAGAGATGGTCTCATGGAAGCATAGACTAAGGAGCTATTAGATCAAGATCTGATTGAGAAGCTAAGACATGAAAAGGATTCTTTGAAAGTCAAAAAATTGAACTTGGTGAAAGAACTTGATACTAAAAGAGATGAAAAATAAAAGTTGCAAAATGAACTATAAAATACAAGGGATAGATTGCAAACTTTGGAGAATGAACTAAGTAAACTAAGAACAAAGTATGACAAGGTAGGAAGATACTACATCACCATCACTGGTGAACTTGATTAGACCAAAGGTCATATAGAAGAACTTCATGAGAGCATAAAGAAATTGGATGAGAAAATTGGCATGTAGAAGCTTGTTGGAGATGTGACAGAATTAAGATTTAATGATAGTCCTGATCAGAGGAAAGATAGATCTGTGGTGAATCTTGATTCACCTAAGTCAGATTCTAAGGTTGTGATAGAAGAACCTAAGATACCTCCTTGCAAGGATAATGAAAATGATTGCAGTCATGAAGATCAATCAAAGAAATCAACTCAAAAAGGTATTCCTAAGCCCAATTTTATTGGTTTTCATTTTTATTCCTATTTGTATGGACATAAGATAAGAGAATGTAGAAAACTAGACATGAAGTCTAACAGACTACATATGATCATCTAAATGATTTTATTAAAAATAAAAAAGAGAAAATCTTGAATGAGGCAAATATGAAAAATGGTGAATGTAGTAAAAATGGAGAACATAGACAACATGAGGATAATGAAACAAGTAAAGAAAATTATGCTATGGAAGACAATATTTCTAATGCCAGTAAGGAAGAAGTCAACAAGATAGTGGAAGAGGTTAAGAGACCTATTGCTAGAACTATAAATATTGTATGCTACAAATGCAATATCTTTGGTCATATCGCCAAGTATTACAAGTTGTAGATTGATTACAACCAATTGAAACCTAAGAGGAAGGTGACATGGTTAAAATGTAACAATGATGGACATGTTGCAAGGTATTGTTGATTTAGAGGATGAGAAAAGAAGTCCTCCAAACCATTTGCAACAAAAAAGGAATTGAATGAAGAAGAAAAAGAGCTAGCAAAACTAAGAGAAAAATTCAAGGAGAAATGGGTCAAGCAGAATGAAGTTGTTGAATTTGAAATTAAGAAAGATGAAGAGAATCTGAGTGCTAGCACTCATAAGAATCCTAAGAGTCTTGTGGGATCATTATTAGGGTGCATTGCCTCACCATCTTTTTGATGGGAAATGTATGCCTTAGCCAGGGGAGCATGATAGATTAACACCAATCAGATACAAAGCCCCTATATGTATGAGTTAAGTTGTGCAATCTTGAAAATAGATTATTTACTATGTTATGGCTCACATATGGTTTGGAGATGTATTTAAGAAGATGTACTAGTTTCAGCTAGCACTGGTTTCTTGTAGCTTTATGGGTATTTTTTGGGACTTGTACCAAATTATCTAAAGGGTAATAATGTAGTCAAATTAAATACCATTTATAATGAGATCAGATATCATTGAAGATCTCGGAGTACTTGTTGGAGATTAAAGAGTTAACAATTGTGTTCGCAAAACCCTCACATGGTTACACAAGCTAGGTATTTGTCATAAAATTAAGTAATTGTTGTCATTTGTAGTAGCAAAGAAATTAGCATGGATACTCCCAAGGTGTTCAATGTACTTGAGAGGAATAGATACAAATTAAAGATTCATCCCTTCAAATCGACTGAAGAGGATCAAGAGGGTATGTTCTTGCATACATGAGCTAGTGTTCTTCATGTTGAAGACATCAGATCATATATACACAACAAGATTGAGTTTGTAGGAACCATAGAGATATATGATGAGATGCTAGGTTTATAAAATGTAGATCAAACCCTAAGAGAAGAATGTAGAAAAGTTCACAGGTTTCCAATAGTTAAATACATGGAAACATTTGAGTTTGATGAACTAGATTAGATCAAAATTGTATTGAGTAGAATTCATGATGGATTCATATGGATTGGTGGAACCCCAACCAAGATCACCAAAGAACTATTGCACAAGATCACTAGTTTACCTATGACAGGTAAAAATTCCCACAACATAAAAAAGGAACAAAAGAGAAATGACAGTAAATGACATTACACAAGAAGATGTCAAGCTTGTTGCAAAGATAATGGGATACAAGTTTTAGTATATAGTAGAAAGATAAACAATGTATCAACCATTTTTGTACATATGGAATTTAAAATGGTAGTAGAAGATGAAGAATATGACCTATGCGAGGTCCTAAGGTAGAAGATAATGGAGAATTTGGTAGTAATAAAGAAGAACAGGACTACACACTTCAAATTTGGATCACTAATAATGTATATATTCTTTCATGTTATGAGAAGATTTCATAACATGTATCTGTAGAGATATAATAGATGCACTATGCAAATGGTAAGAGAATGCTATAAAAGAAGTGATGAGAAGAACAAGTATGCTGAAGTTGCAAGAATTATGAAACTCTTTCAAAAAAATGCATGAAAGGGAAAGGATCCCTTGGAGGCTAGTGGAAAAGTACAAGGATGACATATATTTCATGGTGGAAACTGACAACACATGCTTTGAGGTAGTAGAACCTAGAACTTCATTTGATAATCCTATGGGCTATGAAGTTGATTATACTATTATAGAGCTTCATATTCAACATATCTTATAATCCCCTGAAGACACCAATGTTCTAAGACGTGGTACATATGAATAAAAATACATAGAATTTAGGGAAGAATTGGTGAAAGGGAGAAAGGAGAAGAAATTTGAATACCTTGTTGACAAAATAGAAGGGTAGCATGGCATATCAAAAGAAGAAATGAAAACTATAAGGGAATGGGTAGAAAAATTGGGGAGAAAGATAATATTCCCCCTCCTCAATCTAATCTAGAGGCACCTCAAGTGGTGGAGGTTGAAGAAGAAGAAGAGATAAAAATATTACACTCATACACCTAGTAGGAGAACATCATAGAGATAGGAAACAAGAGATGCTACACAAGGCCAAACTCCTCCCAAAGATAAACCTAAGGCTATGGCTAGTGGGTGAGGAAAGAAAATAAAAACACTTGATGCTCCTCCATCCTCACATGGGAAGAACAAGAAATAAAAGATCAGAAAAGAATAGGAAGGTCAAATGATGAATACTGAGAAGACCAAGGAACAAAAGAAGAAAGAACAAGAAGATGAAAAAGATAGGAAACTTCAAGAGGCAAATCACAGGGCACTTGAAGCAGACAAAAGGAAAGCAGAAGAAGTTGAACAAAAGAAAGGCCATGAAGCACCAAGGAATCTGTTTAGGCCATACTTCAATGTTCTATAAAAGAGAGCAGTGAATTATGGTAAGCTTACTTCTATTGAAAAATATTTTGATAGATATGATGAAGAAGAGAAAAATAAAATAGAAGATATAGTTGTGGAACACATGCCTTCAAAATGAACCTAATTGAAATAGAAGGTCAAGTAAGAAAGGACCTATTTGAAAGATTGGAAGGAAGGAAGAAAAGATCTTTTAATGAGGATAGCAAGATGAGACAAAATATTCTCCTACATAATATCCCTATTATGATAGGGAATGAGATGGGAAATTGTCTTGAGAAGCTAAGCCCAAAGTTAAGAACTAAAACTAAAATCATCAAGTTCATGGCCTGAAAGTATGAAGAGTTGAAACAAGAAATGCATGCCAAGGTTGGACAACTACTCCTAGAGGAGAGACCTGATCTTGGTAAGTATACAAGGACCTCAACCTTAGTAGTAATCTCTATAGAGCCAACAAATGTAGAAAAGCCTGAAGATCCAAAACAAATAGAGGTAATTGACACAACCCTGCCTGATTTCTTTATTGAAAATGTTGGGATTTCACTTGATACATAGTTAGATACATCTTATCTATTTTAGATGAGTGAAACCTAAACCAACATTGATGAAATAGTAAAGAATCTTGAGTCTCCAAAGATCGCTCAAGAAGAATCGGCTGAAAAAGTGCAACAAGAAGAGTAAACACTTGAAAAAGTATGGGTATCAGAAGAAAAGAGGAACAAAAAAAAAAAGGTAAAGGAACAAGGAAAAGAAAATGACATAGAAATAAAAAAGGAAGAAGAATAAGGAAAAGAAGAGGAAAAACCAAAATGATTACCAATCACACCTTTTTCTACACCTAGTTTTTTGGAAAGTGACTCTCAATCACTTCCGACCAACTTAGAGGACATGGATATCATAGATCTAATGCAGTGGTCAATACTTACTTTTTCTAAAGAAAAGGATAAATCAGAGAAGAAGACTAACAAAACTACCAAGACAATCTAGAGAGCTACACTAATTTTTGGTAAGTTTTTTACTACATCTCCCACACATATTGAAGATCCTCTAAGTAGTCTAGATAATTTTATAAGTATGGTAGAAGAAAATTTTGATACCTTAGAGGAAGCAATGTTGTAGATGATTTCAAAAGGCTAAGGATGAAAGATACTCTTGATGGGATCAAGAGTGATCTTAATACATTGATTGCCACTGAAAGGGAAATCAAATCTTATCTTAAGGATGCAAAAGACCTAAATAAGCTTTGTATGACTTTACACAATCATGTGAAGAGTATATCAGATATTATAGTTTAGGATGAAGAGGTTTTGATAAAACTCTTTGAGGATTTTGCAAATAAGAAAATACTGGACATAAACAAGGAAACAAATAGGATCATGGATAAAATCCATACCCTACAGCTTGGAAGGGACATAATTCATAAAGATTCTTTGAATTAAGAAGCTTCTTGACTCCAAAGATCAATATTTTGGAGAGCACTCATGAGGACCTTCAACTTGGCCTCAGAAAATTTTAGGAATTAGCACCTATAGATGTAGAAGAACAAGACAAGGCCGTATATGGTCTCAATGCACTAATTTAGGTTGCAAAATTAATTAAGGAATCTTGGGATGCAAATATGGAGATTTTAAAAACAAAATACAGGGATGTGTTGCAAACAATTCAGTTTTGATTATGAACACTCTCAATTTTGTTCTTTTTCACTTACTGAAGATATTGCTTGCACCCTTTTCCATTGATGTCAAAGGGGGGGAGATTGAAAAAAAATGTAAGGAGAAAAGAATGTAAAAAAAAACATAAATAAAAGAAAGGTTCTTTTGGAGATCATGTGTCAAATTTATGTTTTGCATTTCTGTCAATATTTCCTTTAACATTTTTGTCTTGATGTTGCACTTAGTCATTTTGTTACTAAGTGTTGCCATCAATGCCAAAGGGGGAGGTTGTTGGCAAGTGGTTAGCACATGAAAACATATGCACATGTAGGTACATGCACATATGGAATGTTGTCATTTATGGAAACACTTATCATATTTATGATCACACATATTGGACATCATAAATATGTTTGTATGCAATTCATGAAGAAAAAATGCCTAAGTCTATAGACTATTCCTATGACCAAGTCTGACAGAAAAGATTAGCGAACTTCATAGAAGATTTCTAAAGGTATATGATCATAGGCACATTCTTGAAGGACATGAATGCATACATGTGTAAGATCGAATGTGTTAATATTATGGTATCAAAGAGATATGTTCAATTGATTGGATGTGAAGACAGTGAACAAAGTATAACTTCTTAGCAATCACTAAGGTCGACTTTGTGAGATATTGGATAATTATTTCTAGATGTCCTATTGGATATAAGGATGAATAAGGATGTTGATGGAGCGTGCAAATGCACATTAAATAATATGATGTTTTGTTAGAGTAATGTTGACTAGCTTTTGTAATATACCTCTAAGAAGGTATAATTATACAAACACTTGTGTAAAAGTGTGCGATGATGATCAATATGATATAGATGGATACGAACTATGAACGCATCTAAGGGAAAGAGCAGATATTAAGAGAAAGGATAACAAGAGGAGTTCTTCAAAGAATACTTTGTTAACTCTTTGTATTTAGGACAACAGATTAACTGTAAGTGTTGTTTCTATTGGAGATTTGCCAGAAAGCCAGTGTTGACTCTATGTTTGTCATTGATCACAACATATGGTAAGTAGCGTGTGTTGAAGTCTTATATATGGATCCTTGAGAATATGTCTCCTAGATATTTTGTGAACATGATATCATAGGTGCAAAGGTTGATTATGAGTACATAAGATTGTGAAATTGTTTGTATCAGCAGTGTTCCTAACAATATTATAGACATAATTCTATATGTGATTATCAATATGGTTATGATGGAGCCTTCTGTGTTCATATTTTTGTTGTAGACATGTTTTTGAAGATATGTTCATGGATGCAGAGTTCGTTGTGCAGTACAAGTTGAGTTATGATGTTTCTATTTGCCAGTTATAGTTTCATGAGTTTATTTGATGGATCTGACCATGTTTATATTCTTTCAGTAGTTGCACCTATCATTTTGATATGTGTGTTTTTTTTCATGCTTGGTGACGAGTTAACAATGTTTTGTTAAGATCACATAACATATTTCATCTTGTAAGTAAATTTTTAGCTAATTTGGTGGAGCCGACAGTGTGAAGTGATGCGTCTACTCATATTGAGTTGTCCAGTCCCTTTTATGTAGCATGCTTGGTTTAGCTGTTAGGGATGTTATTGGAGAGTTGTATTATTTCCCCATTATGATTTAAATAAAGTTCTAATAGTCTAACTTGATTATATCTTATGGAGAAGGATATTTATAGCCAGTCAATTGTGATTGCTAAGTGTGATTGAGAGAGCATAGAAGATGATGCGAATATACTGAGATAGTATAGTTGATTCAATCATCACTTGAATATCTATGTGAAGAAGAAGAGAGTGTATGCTATTCATTGGAACTAATTAGGACAATAGGTCTACTTTCTAGTTCACCAAGATCCAGATATAGTGTATATATATTGTGCAAAAGGTTGTAGCCTTCACCATTTGAGCAGTGTGCTCCCAGATAGTGTGTCCTCACCTCTAACAAGGTTATTTATAAAATAATCCCAATAGGGTCCAACCTTTGACTAGGTCACTGTACTTCATGCATTGTAACGATCAACTCTTAACAGTGTTGTAAGAACTTCTAACAAGGATCATTATACTATAGTGTAGTTTATAGTGGGTGCTAAGTTCCACTAGGGTTTTTACCTATTTGGGTTTCCCTGTAACCTAAATTGTGGTGTTATGTTAAGTGTTATCTTATTGTGTATGTGCTTAATGTTCTTATGTACTTAATTGGATAAAGAATTGAATCTTTTAGATAACTGATTCACCCCCCTCCCCTCTTATTTATCTCTTGGGACTTTTCCTAAAAATTTGTATCAGAGCCAAGGGCCTCGAAAAAAAGTTTAATAGCTTGAGGTTGATTAGATGGCATTCTTTAGAAAAGAAAGTCCTAAGTTTGATGGAGAGAATTATCTAGACTGGAAGAACAAAATGATAACACATTTGCAGTGCATTGGTTTTGATATTTTTGAAGTAGCTACTCAAGATGTTGTTATTCCCTCTCTATCAGATCTTGCAAAAGACGATGCAACTATTAAGCAAAAGGAATTATTCACTCAAAATGAAATTTCCAAAGAAGCCCTTATCAACACCTTATCTGATAGTGAAATCTGAGAAATCAAGAAAGTAAATAAAGCCTACAAAATATGGAAGTATCTAGAAGACATGTTTGAAGGAGATATCCAAGCCAAGAATATATGCAAGAAGACATGGAATAAAAGATAAAATACATTAGAGATGCTACCTAAAGAGAACATTAGAGCCTACAATCAAATAATCAATGAAGCAGTTGTAGGAATTAGGAATAATGGTGGAGAAATTTCAGAAGAAGACATAATGGATAAATTGATGACTACTCTGACACTAGAATATGAGAGCAAGATAAATATCCTAGATGAGACTATGCATTTTTCAAAAGACTTCAAAAGAGAGACCTTAATCAACAAAATTTTATCATTTGAGATATCAAGATTTAAGACAGAGCCTAAAAGTGAAACAACATTCAAAGCCTCAGTCCATGGTAAGAAATCTTTGAACACCTTTGGTAATTTTGATGAGGAAGATGATGATAAAGAACTAGATGAATTCATTGCTATGATTGCTAAGAAAGAAAGAAAAGGAAAAATAAAATATGACGGTCAGTTACCATTCAAATTATTTTCATGTAACAAGATTGGTCATTTTGCATCTAAGTGTCCTACAAGAGTCAAGAAGTACAAAACTAATTACAAGCCTAAGTATACAAAAGAATGTTACTATGCTAGAGATGGAGTATCAAATGAAGATTTGGGAGAGGATGAAATAGGATTCATTTTTATTAATGACATAGAAATAATGTTTGATGAAATGGATAAGGAAGATGAAAAGAAACCACAAGAGCTAGCATTGATTTCACAAGAAGACATCAGGACAGACTAGATCATTGACAGCGGTTGTTCACATCACATGACAGGAGACAAAGATAGATTTGTTCATTTGGATAAGTACAAAGGCAGCATGGTTAGATTTGGGGACAACACTCCTAAACCTATCATAGGTAGAGGAGCTATCACTTTGGATGGAAAGAAATAACATTGATGATGTTCTATATGTTGATGGTTTGCAACATAACTTACTCAGTGTTGGATAGTTTCTTGACAAAGGATATCAGTTGGAATTCTAAAATAATAAGTGCATCATTAATAACGAAGGAGTAATGATTGCATCAGGTTCAAAGACTAAAGGTAATATTTTTCAACTTAAGTTAGAAGCAAGTTGTTTTGTTGCTAAAGGAGATGATAGTTGGTTATGGCACAAAAGACTATGTCACATCAATTTTGACAATATAGTAAAGATAAGAAGTGTAAAGGTAGTAAGAGACCTCCCTAGTATTGCAAAATGAGTTGATACTATATGCAGGGAATGTGTGATGGGAAAGCATGTAAAGAATTCATTCAAAAGCAAGTATAATTCAGCAAAAAACAAATTGGATCTAGTGCATACAAACTTATGTGGACAAACTCAAACAAGATCATACTATGGTGAAAGGTACTTTATTTTGTTTTTTGATGATTATTCTAGAATGATGTGGGTTACATTCTTAAGAGATAAATCTGAAGCATTTGAGAAGTTCAAAATATTTAAAGATAAATTAAAAAATGAGTCTAGATTAAAGATAAAATGTATGAGATCAGATAGAGGAGGAGAATTCACCTCTGACAGATTTTATGAGTATTGCAAAGAACATGGGAAAAAGAGACAACTAAGTGCACCTAGAGCCCCTCAGTAGAATGGAATTGCAGAAAGGAGAAATAGGATCATACTTGACACAACGTGCACCATCATGATAGAAGGAAAGGTTGCACACACCTATTGGAGAGATGCAGTAAATACAATAGTCTATACTATCAACATAATACAATTAATTCAAGGTATAGACAAGACACCTTATGAGCCATGGTTTTGGAATGTACCTATAGTAAAATACTTCAGAATCTTTGGAAGAAAGTGCTACATCAAGAGAGATGAAGCTATTGACAAGTTTGATGCAAGAAACGATGAAGGTATTTTTCTTGGTTAGTCTACTAAAAGAAAAGCTTATAGATATTTTAACTTGAGATTGAAGAAGATCATTGAAAGCGCACATGTAAAGATTGATGAGAAGTTTATGATTCAAGAGAGCCACTATGATTTTGAACCTATGATTGAAGAAGAACCTAGACTTACCAATAGAGAAGTAGTTTTTAAAGAAATGTTTGACAACATTGATGTTTTATTCAATGATCCTGAAAAAAGTGAAGAAGAATCACAAAATACAAATGAGAGAGTCACACCTAATGTTCCAAAATTCACATCTAGATACCATTCAAAAGAAGATATCATTGGAGATTAGAACAACAAAGTCATGAAAAGATCAAAAGTAAAAATTTCAACAGTTGATGAAGCAGTATGTTAACTTTCACAAATTGAACCCTTAAGTGTTGAAGATGCATGTAATGATTCAGATTGCACTAGTAAATTTTACCTTAAATTTCAACGAGAGTTAGTTGAATTTTCTACAACAATTGGTCGAATAGGTGACTAAAACTGTTGTCAATCTTTTTTCGTCGAATTTTCTACATGGTAAATAATAGTCAAAATTTTGACCCCACAACTAGTCCAATTATTGACTGCAACAATCCCTTGGAACTAGAAGAATAAGACGTCGATCAATTGGTGTGACAGTCAAAATTGAGACCATTTTGTCATCAAATTATCCACCCCAATTCGTCGAATGTATAGCATCCTGGTCGAATTTAGTCCATTCGATCATCGAATTATCCACCCAAATTCGTCGAATGGACCGTCAAACTTATAACATCCTGGTTGAATTTAGTATTGTGTAAAGGACAAAATTTCAACCAATACTAACTTTTGTTTTAAAAAAAATGTGACACCATTTTCAATATATTCCTACTTTTAGTTGAATATATTGCTTGTCTATAATTAGTATGCATATATGAATCTATGAAGCTTTGATTTAGCTATTTTCTTCTATTTAGCACAATTAGATTGAACAAAGCATTTTCATTGTACTGTATATTCACAGCCTCAAGAAAAATCAAACTGACTAAGAAAGCTTTGTTTACCTACAAATTTGTGTGCTTGTCTAAACTTGATACACAGATCTGCGTATCAAACTCAGACAAGCACAAAAATCTGTAAGTAAATGTTGATTAAATATTTTATTTTTAATAGCAGTTTAAAAGACTATTTAAATGTTTTGACAGTTTGATAAGAACAAAATTGGTATTCAGATATAAATTATTGAGCTTCTCTTTGTTTTCATAATAGTTTAACATTCTCTACTTAACAGGACCAACCACGTGAAGGGGGAAGCTCATCTGGCCCCTCCTAGGAGCCTCTTATGACCCTTTACGACATTTTAAGACCTCTAAGATGTATTCTTAGAGCTTGTAAAGGGTCGTAAAGGGTCATAAGGGGTCGTAGGACACAACAGCTGAGAAACATAAATGTAGGCATCATGGTCACAATGTTTTGGAAACACAACATAATTGAGTGGTATACCCAGATGATGCAACACAACCACTACTCCTGTAGTTCTAAGTTGACACTGCGGGATCCAAAAACCAAAGATAAGGAATCTATATATGGTTTTTGGATCCACAGTGTCTTAGAACTACAAGAGTAGTGGTTGTGTTGCATTTTTTGGGTATAGCATTCAATTATGTTGTGTCTCCAAATAATTGGGACCATGATGCCTACATTTATGTTTCTCAGCTATTGTGATACCTACATTTATGTTTTGTAGCTATCATGTTTATTTGCATGTTATTTGTGTTTTCCTTCTCTGCCTCACATCGAAAATAAGATTTTTCCCACTCTGAATCGATAATGCACGTGCAACACAAGCAGAATATGCATAGATAGCAGGTGGAGTTGAAAAAACACATGTTTACATTTTCATGGTGGTCTATAACTTAAAATATGCAATTAAAGACCTCTATCAAAAATACAACCCTGTTGTGTTTTTCAACTCCACCTGATATCCTATGTATATGAATTGAGATTGCATATTGAACTAGGCTTCTCTTTCTACATTGCCTGAAACCAAGAGACTGTCACAATTAACATCTAAATGGTGCATCTCATCATCACAACTAATCCACCTTAAACAATTGAATATGTTTTCTTGTATTAAATATTCATTAATCAAAATTCGAATAGAAAATGTATACCTTGAGTACTACAATTCACATTAGAATCGATGCCTCCATCATGCTTAGCTGGTACAATATCAATATTCGCAAGCTACATTCCAATGTAAATAATAGATTTAGATGACGATCTCGCAGATATGCCTAATTCACAGTCCATCAGTTGTTCTTTGAAACACTAAATTAAGGATTTCTGCAATATCCTCATATGTATCTATAGCTATTGCCTCTATTGTTGTAGGTGATTTTCCCCTATTTGATATTTGTCTTCAGGTGTCCACGCTCGTTCTGTTGGTTGTTGCCAGCTTCTCTTTGAGCTTCTCTTTGTTTCAAGAATAGTTTAACATTCTTTGAGAAACATAATTGTAGGCATCATGGTCACATTTTTTTGGAGACAATGTAATTGAGTGGTATACCCAAATGATGGAGAGCAACTTCTGCACCTCCAGATCCAAGTTATCCATCTCGTAGTGTCAACCTAGAATCGGAGGTGTAGAAATTGCTCTCCATGTAGGTATACAACTCAATTATATTATCTCCAAAAAAATGTGACCATGATGCCTATAATTATGTTTCGATAATAGTTTAATTAACATTCTCTACTTAACAGGGCCAACCACGTGAAGGTAGAAGCTCATTTGGCCCCTCCTAGGAGCCTCTTATGACCCTTACGACATTTTAAGACCTCTAAGATGTATTCTTAGATGTCATAAATAGTCGTAAAGGGTCATAAGGGGTCCTAGGACACAACAACTGAGAAACATAAATGTAGGCATCATGGTCACAATGTTTTGGAAACACAACATAATTGAGTTGTATACCGAGATGATGCAACACAGCCACTACTCCTGTAGTTCTAAGTTGACACTACGGGATCCAAAAACCAAAGATAAGGAATCTATATATGGTTTTTGGATCCATAGTGTCAACTTAGAATTGCAGGAGTAGTGGTTGTGTTGCATTTTCTGGGTATAGCATTCAATTATGTTGTGTCTCCAAACAATTGGGACCATGATGCCTACATTTATGTTTCTCAGCTGTTGTGATACCTACATTTATGTTTTTTAGCTGCCATGTTTATTTTCATATTCTTTGTGTTTGGCTTCTCTCCCTCGCATCGAAAATAAGATTTTTGCCACTCTGAATCGAGAATGTGTGTGCAACACAAGAAGAATATGCACGGATAGTAGGTGGAGTTGAAAAAACACAACACATTTACATTTTCGTGATGGTCTATAACTTAAAATATGCAATTAAAGACCTCTATAAAAAATGCAACCCTATTGTTTTTTTCAACTCCACTTGATATCCTATGTATATGAATTGAGATTGCATATTGAACTAGGCTTCTCTTTCTGCATTGCCTGAAACCAAGAGACTATCATAGTTAACATCTAAATGGCGCATCTCATCATCACAACTAATCCACCTTAAACAATTGAATATGTTTTCTTGTATTAAATATTCATTAATCAAAATTTGAATAGAAATTGTATACCTTGAGTACTACAATTCACATTAGAATCGATGCCTCCATCATGCTCAGCCGATGCAGTATCAATATCCGCAAGCTGCATTCCAATGTAAATAATAGATTTAGATGACAATATCGCAGAAAAGCCTAATTCATAGTGCATCATTTGTTCTCTGAAACACTAAATTAGGGATTTCTGCAATATCCTCATCTGTATCTATAGCTATTGCCTCTATTGTTGCAGGTGCTTTTCCCCTATTTGATATTTATCTTCAGGTGTCCACACTCGTTATGTTGGTTGTTGCCAACTTCTCTTTGTTTTGAGAATAGTTTAACATTCTCTGAGAAATATAATTGTAGGCATCATGGTCACATTTTTTTTGGAGACAATGTAATTGAGTGGTATACCCAGACGATGGAGAGCAACTTTTGCACCTCCAGATCCAAGTTGTTATCCATACCGCAATGTCAACTTGGAATCGGAGGTGCATAAATTACTCTCCGTGTAGGTATACAACTCAATTATGTTGTCTCCAAAAAATTTTGACCATGATGCCTACAATTATGTTTTGAGAATAGTTTAATTAAAATTATCTACTTAACAGGGCCAACCACGTGAAGGTGCAAGTTCATCTAGCCCCTCCTAGGAGCCTCTTATGACCCTTTACAAAATTTTAAGACCTCTAAGATGTATTCTTAGATGTCATAAATGGTCGTAAAGAGTCATAAGCGGTCCTAGGACACAACACCTGAGAAACATAAATTTAGGCATCATGGTCACAATGTTTTGGAAGCACAACATAATTGAGTTGTATACCTAGATGATGCAATGCAACCACTACTCCTGTAGTTCTAAGTTCACACTGGAGGATCTAAAAACCAAAGATAAGGAATCCTTATATGGTTTTCAAATCCACATTTTCAACTTAGAACTACAGGAGTACTGGTTGTGTTGTATTTTCTAGGTATAGCATTCAATTATGTTGTGTCTCCAAACAATTGGGACCATGATGCCTACATTTATGTTTCTCAGCTGTTGTGATACCTACATTTATGTTTTGTAGCTGTCATGTTTATTTTCATGTTCTTTGTGTTTGGCTTCTCTCCCTCGCATCAAAAATAAGATTTTTCCCACTCTGAATCAAGAATGCGCGTGCAACACGAGCAAAATATGCACAGACAGCAAGTGGAGTTGAAAAAACACAACACGTTTACATTTTCACGATGGTCTATAACTTAAAATATGCAATTAAAGACCTCTATAAAAAATGCAACCCTATTGTGTTTTTCAACTCCACCTGATATCCGTGCATATTCTGGGAGATTTCATATTGAACTAGGCTTCTCCTTCTGCATTGCCTGAAACCAAGAGACTGTCACAGTTAACATCTAAATGGTGCATCTCATCATCACAACTAATCCACCTTAAACAATTGAATATGTTTGCTTGTATTAAATATTCATTAATCAAAATTTGAATAGAAAATGTATACCTTGAGTACTACAATTCACATTAGAATCGATGCCTCCATCATGCTCGGCCAGTGCAGTATCAATATCTACAAGTTGCATTCCAATGTAAATAATAGATTTAGATGATGATATCATAGAAATACCTAATTCACAGTCCATCATTTGTTCTCTGAAATACTAAATTAGGGATTTCTACGATATCCTCATCTGTATCTACAGCTATTTCCTCTGTTGTTACAGGTGCTTTTCCCCTATTTGATATTTATCTTCAGGTGTCCATACTCATTTTGTTGGTTGTTGCCAGCTTCTCTTTGAGCTTCACTTTGTTTCGTGAATAGTTTAACATTCTCTAAGAAACATAATTGTAGGCATCATGGTCACTTTTTTTGGAGACAATGTAATTAAGTGGTATACCCAGATGATGGAGAGCAACTTCTGCAGCTCTGGTTCCAAGTTGTTCTCCATCCCACAGTGTTAACTTGGAATAGTTTCATCCCTGATATGACCATGATGCCTACAATTATGTTTCAAGAATAGTTTAATTAACATTCTCTACTTAACAGGGCCTACCACGTGAAGGTGGAAGCTCATCTGGCCCCTCCTAGGAGCCTCTTATGACCCTTTACAACATTTTAAGACCTCTAAGATGTATTCTTAGAGGTTTTAAATGGTCGTAAAGGGTCATAAGGGGTCCTGGGACACAACAGCTGAGAAAAATAATTGTAGGCATCATGATCACATTTTTTTGGAGACAACGTAATTGAGTGGTATACCCAGATGATGAAGATCAACTTATGTTCCTTCGGTTCCAAGTTGACAATGTGGGATCCCAAGACCATAGATAAGGAATAAATTGAGAGAGCAGAGGAGGGCCATAATGACAAAAAAAATACAGGAAAAACCTCAAGTTAAATGAGGTAACTACAAACATTTGAATAGAATTATATTAAAATGTTTGCAGTTGCTTCATTTAACATGAGGTTTGTCCTGTATTATTTTGGTTGTTATGGCCCTCCTTCACTCTCTCAATTTATTCCTTATCTATGGTCTTTGGATCCCATAGTGTCAACTTGGAATCAAAGGAGCAGAAGTTTCTCTCCATCATCTGGGTATACAACTCAATTATTTTATCTCCAAAAAATTGTGACCATGATGCCTACAATTATGTTTCTTAGCTATTGTGAAATCTACATTTACGTTTCTCATTTTTCATGTTTATGTGTATGTTTTTTATGTGTTTCAGAAGACATCTTTCTATCCTGAGCCTAGATCCTTTGGTAATTAGCTTATAAATAATGTAGATGATAGATGAGCAATTAGTTATCCAAGAAAAAGCCCATAAATGAACAATATGTACCCCAATTAATGTGCCCTTTGTGCCTACCCAAATGATATATTTGAAACAACAAGGGTAAGGCTAAATTTACCCTTGTTGTTTCAAATATATCATTTAGGTATGCGTAGAAGGCACAGGAATTGGGGTACACACAGTTCATTTACAATATTTTTCTTGGCAAGCTAATTTCTCAGATCTCATTTGCTTCATTTATTATCAAGCTAATTATTGAAGGATATAAGCCCAAGCTAGAAAGACATCTTCCTATTCTATTTAAGCCATATTCGTTGTTCTTGTCAAACTTCCTTGGTACGGTAGGCCTGCTCTCTGCAATACTCTTCTTCAACAAGACTTCATACCATGCTGCTCTCAAACTTCAACTATACTTCATACCACACAGCGTCCGTAGATTACGTTCAATGCGTTATTTACGCTTGTATTGGTGGGAAAACTCTTGAAAACATGCAAAAGAGATTGCATTCAACCATGCTATTTACATGACACATGTAGTTTACCTCCAGCCTAAATCAGTGTTAAATCATGTGATTGATAGCAGATTGGGGCTCACTTGAGCCATAAACATGAAGAATTATTCTAAAAAAAGATGTAAACCATATATATGCGCACTTGAGGAAAAGAGAAGTTATGTCATATCAATATTAAAATATTAGTTACAATATGAAAATACTAAACTAACTAATTCCTGAGTTCATCACTGCATATGGTCGCAACAAATTAGATATGCGATTACAATACAAAGAAGGCATTGTAAAAATTGTTGGAAATATTCAGGAATTAACCGAGTTACTGAGAGGGGAGGGGTGAATCAGTAACTCCAAATTTTCTTTTAATTTTAAGATATAATTTACCTTTTAACCTTTGCATACAGAAAGCATGAAACTTAAAAACATTCACAATAATGACACATAGATTTGGTTACCCAGAAACCTTCCAAAAGAAAGTAAAACTGGGGTGAGGATGAAACCCACAAAGCTTTAATACTGCAGAATAAAGTTGGCTTGTTAAGGCTTACAATTTGATCACTTCTAATGATCTGCCCTGTTAGGAGCAATAAGGATTGCTAAATCCACCCTGTTAAAGGATTTACAAACATACAGTGAAGTATGCACTCGGTAAAGAGATTTTTACAAAGACTGTTAAGTCTACCCGGTTAAAGGATTTAGTACTGATTCACCTGTTAGAATGAAACAGTAGATCTCTGCTTTGCAACTGGATTGCTGAATGAGATTAGCTGATGTACTGATCACCTTCTATGATGAATTTTTCTTTGCTGTATCTTATACTTCTGAAGCTTTCTGTAATTCGCTTATTTCTGCCTTTCTTTCTCTTTCACATATATTCTGCTTTATTTTATTTCATTTCTTCATCTTTTATTTCTACAACATTGTTTATATACAGGTCTCAAATAATTAATTACAATTACACAGTCGGCTTGACAAATAAACATAAGTGCTACTAAGTCGGCCCAAATATGGTTACTCGGTTCCTTCAAACTGACTCGGTGACTTTCTGATACTCGGCGTCCACTGCATTACTCGGCATCGTCATGCACTCGGTAGAAGTGAAGGCACGGTTCATACTGATCACTCGGTAGGTATTGAACTCGGTAAGCATTGGTGACTCGGTAGACAAGATGTTACTCGGTTTACATTGTCCTAATCGGTTTGTACTAACTTGCTCGGTTTGCACTGTCTGCTCGGTTTGCACTGTCTGCTCGGTTTGCACTGTCTGCTCGGTTTGCACTATCTGCTCGGTTTGCACTTGTCTGCTCGGTTTGCACTGACTGCTCGGTTTTCACTTGTCTGCTCGGTTTACATCCAGAATGCAAATAAGTGTTGTCACTAGTGGCAATTCTGCTTAATGCCAACAATCTCCCCCTTTGGCATTAGTGACAAAAACACTTATTGGCCAAAATTTATATACACAAATCATGCTGAGTTTTTATTTTTATTTTTCAAAATTTGTCTTTGTTATAGGGCTTTATACATTGTCTCCCCCTTTCAATGTGCTAACTGTTTCTTGTACAAATCTATAACTGTATACATATCTCTCCTTCTATACATATCTCCCCCTTTTTGACGATAATGCCAAAGGTGCATATACAAGTTATTTACAGAGAGAATCCAAAATTTGATAAGAAATCAGAATGTACCTTCATTATTAGTGCCAGGGTTCTATCCCAACTTTCTTGCAGAATCTTACATGTTTGTATAGCAATTTGGACTTCTGCAGAGAGTTCAATCATGTGACCTGCTATGGAGAACTGATTGTCATGAATCAATGTTCTGGAATGTTCAATGTGCTTATACATTGCATTCATGATGGGAAGGATCATGTGTTGGATGTCTAGTAGTGTGGACCGGATCCTTGAGTCTTCTTTCAATAGATCAGACTGCATATTAGATAGATGTGAAATTTTCATGTGATGAGCAGAGCTTGAACTTGGTTCAAGTTGCAGCTTCTGTATGCTAATCTTCATATCCTCATCCATTTTATTCATTTTATCTTTGACATCCTTTGTGAACTCGGAAAAATTGCATAGTCTGGCCAAAAGAGAGGTAGCATTCGAATAAATAGACTCTATGTTAGACAAAACCGAAGACAATTCCACTTGGTTGATAGCTATGTGCTGAGCAATGTGCTCAAGCACTTTATTGTTGAATCTCTTCTCGGCTCTTTCAACTAACTTTTCTGTCCCGGATGAGTCCTCATTGTATTTCTCAACTGCTTCTGCCAATTGTAACAAAACATGCTGGGAGGAGTCTACTTTAATGCCTAATGCATCAGACAAAATGTCCTTAGCATCCTTGATGATTTGATACTCCTTGTCTCTCTCCTCTTTAAGCTTCTTTTGTTTTGCTTTCCTTTGGAGGATCTCACCTATATTCTGCATCTGGTCTGCTGAGAGATTTGCAAAATCTAATGTAGGAATCTCTATCTCTTCATCTAGGTCTATATCCTCAACTACATTTTTACCCAAAAATTTTATACTCGGTAGAGCCTTAGGCTTATCTGTACTTAATGCTTTTGTAGTAGTGACAGTAGATAAAGTAGGGCTGGCTATTGATACTGGTATACTTTCTACTGGAGAACTTAAAATATTTACACTTGATGATTCAAAAGCTGGAAAACTTACTGGTACAGGAGACTGCAGCTCGGTAGAAGAAATGGTAGCTGCCTCTGATGTTGCTGGGAATGATTGGACAAATGTAGAAGTTGTCACAACCATGCTTGAAGGTGTCTCTGGGCTGGATGTAGAGACTTTCACTGGAGAGGTAGGAAGGGATGCAATGACTTCTGCTGCTATCCTTACAGTATCATCTACCTCGGTGTCTTCTTCTTGTTCATCGCTGTCATCTTCAATATCCTTTATTATTATAGTTTCAATGCTCGGTTGGTGAAGGTGGTATATGTTCTTCCATGTGGCTTTTGCAGCCTTCACAACCGATTCAATATTGTTGATCAAAATCAAACAAGTATTGAACTTCAATGTCATCTTATTTTCATTTTCTTTTAGTGCCTTCTTTACTTCATCATTGTTCAAGCTCGGCATCAACTGTCTCAGGTTTTGATCAAATATGTCTATCATAGTTTGCCTTGCATTGCTCCATCTCATTTTTATTGGATTTAATAGAACTGCTGGAACCTGTGGGGTAATTTCTTCAGGAGAGTATTTCCACTATCCCATCTTCTCAACAATAGCATCTTCTATTTCCTTCTGTTCTGCTTCCGATCTGGTTTCATATCTCAGGGATTTTATGTTACTTACTCCAGATCCTGATCCATCTCTGAAGAGTTTGAGATTTTCTTGAAGGCTTAGAGGAGGCCTTTTGAATACTATGTCTTTATCTGCCTTTTCTGCCTTGTCTGCCTTTCCTCTTGTATTTCTCCTTGTAAACATAGCAGTGGGAGGCACAGATGCCTTAGTGATAAAAACTTTTCCTTTCTTCTTTGCAGGTTCTGGTTCCTCTGTTTTCTCATCCTTTTCTTCTTCTTTTTCACCTATTTCTTCTTTCTCCTCGGTTATCATTTGCATTTTAGCTATCCTTTTCTTTCCTTTGTTTACCGCCTGTGGAAGCTTTATGCTTAGTTCAATTCTCATCTTAGCTTCATCATATGTTCCAAAATATGGGGCTTTGGGATTGACAGGCTGATTTAGAAGTGCTTCAATAATGTTCTTGGTTTCATCAATATTTACCTCATAGGGAAGAGGTTTTACATATACAGTTCTCGGTTTAACTGCTTGAATATACACATTATCACAATCTACCATAAAACAGATGTCATCTTTGTAATCTTCCACCAACTTCTGTGGAATCCGGAATCTGTCATTCATTTTCTCTTTGAAAGACTCAAAATAATTATCCATGATGCTTTCAAAGTTTTCACCCATTTCTGCGATGTATTCATTAATTTCATAAAGTACTGGCACATCTTTTCTCCATACAACTTTTCCTTTAGAAGGGAAGAATTTCTGAACATAGAAGAATAAACAGACTAACAAGGATCCAAACTTACATGGATTGTTTTTGGAAGTTTTGATGCTTTCCATGTTCTTGTTGAACTGTTTCAACAATAAGTCTGCTAGGTCAAATGTCAAGTTGTTTTTGACCACTTTGTATGCTAGGTCAACAGCTTCACATGAGACACTGTTCTATCGACTAGAACTGTAAATCTTGTGTGCAATGATATGTGTACCAAACTTCAGTTCAGCGTCGGTAATGCTGCTAACTTTCATGCCTCTACCATCCCACTCGGCTAGGGTTTTCTTCTCTAGTTCCGTCCGACCTAGGGTTTTGGTAGTTTTAGCTTTGTTCAACATGGGAAGACCGGTGACTTGATGAATCATTTTCTTTGTGATCTCAATAGGTTGCTCAAGCCAAATCTTGCCATCATGTACTCGGCTGAGAATGTACCTAACCCATTTATCTCAAAAGTTTCGAGGAAGATGTGCAATGTGGACTAAACCCTTATCTTCCAGATGTTTGTGCTCGGGTTTCAAAATACCATCCACACATAGTTCCTCACGCACAATGTCTAGTTCTAGGTTTCCCATTTCTTGAATTGAACAGTTAAAATGATTACGGATATCATTGATAAGCAGTACCTTAGGAGGAATCTGAGATTGAGCTCCGTTCGGATCTAGGGCTGCTGCAATTGCGGGCACGATCTTAAAATCTGGTGCTTTCCACTCCACTTGAACTAACATATTAGATCCTTTCTTTGCTGAAGTGCTGGATGATGCCATGGTAGCTCACAGAAAATTCCTTTCGCAAGAGTAATAAATCGCCGGGTTGCCCTTGAAGTTTTCTGCTCTCAAAGTGCTTAAAGATTCGCGGTGAAGAATGAGTTCGATTACTTGCTTTTTGTTTACAATTCTGTCATTAATGCTTATTTCAAATTAGGGTAGGAATTCTGACAGACTGTCACCCACTAAGAATTAATTACTCAGAAAAGACTTCGCAACTCGGTGAACTCGAGAATTCATAATGCTCCAACCTCGCTCGGTAAAGGCAGGTACCGACCTTGCTCGGTGAAGACTATACCGACCTTGCTGTGATCTCACTGCATCTTGCATGCTGATTTAGACTTTTCTTTTAATTTCGGTTCCGGAACTGCTTGAGATTGATCTGTGAGAGTACAGTTCCAGTGCTTCCTTGGAAATTTAGTTTGAGTCGGTAGAGCCATCCATTCCATTACTTGGACTGGATTGCTCGGTAGCTTTAGGAATCCATTTTTGTCTCACCTGTTTCCTGACCTTAGTTGCTTCATTCTTCTTTCCTTCTTCAATTTCATTAGCATTCATGCAGTTTCTGGCTATGTGACCAAGTTTAGTGCATTTGAAACATCTTACGGTAGTATCTCTTTTCCTTAGATGATGTTTTATGCAATTCATGCCAATGTGTCCATATTCTCCACAGTAATGACATCTACACCAGGTGTTGTAGTCCCATCCAAACATTGCTTTCACAATTTGTTCTGCTGGATTAAATGTCTTGGATCTGCACTCGGATGCCTTGTGACCTTGTTTGTTGCACTTGTGACAATTACCTCTGAATCTAGGTTTTTCCCTGCATTCATTTGCTTTATGACCAGGTTGATTGCAGCTATAACATTTTCCATTGAATTCTGCTTTTTCATTGTTCCAACATTTATTTGAAGTATGTCCTATTTTACCACAATGATTACAAGTAGGTTTTTGATTTCTTTTAGTACCTTGCTTAGAGGATTCGCCTTCTTCTTTGTATCCAAGTCCTGCTTTTCCTTTTTGCCTATGAAGATTTCGTTCATACAGCTGATTCAAGTCTTCTTGACTTTTCAGCATTCCTTCATTGATTTTTTTTTCAGCGTTTAGGTCATCCATCAATCTTAGATTGATTTCCTTTTCAGATCTTAGTTCTTCTCTTGTGTTTTCTATTTCTGATCTTAGATTTAGAATTTCTTCATTTGTATGAGAGATCTGATCAATTAGATTTTCTAGCTGAAGGGTTTTGTTTTGGACTTCAATGTTTCTTCCATCTAATTCATCTTTCAACTTGTTTCTCTGTTCCAAGATCTCACAGAATCTTGTAGAGTGTAGTTCTTGTTCTCTTTTCAATTTTCTTACTTCTTCCTACAGAGACCCATTCTTTTCTAGGAGTTCTTTGATAGCATTGTTTGCTTCATCTGAGTTATTTGAGGGAAGAAGATCTTCAATCTTTTCTTCAATGTAGTTCTGATCATTCATCTGATTTTCAAGTTCCTTCCTTCTCCTTAGGGATTGGGAAAGATGTTCTTTTGCTTCTTTGAGTTTAGCTATGGCCATTTCCAGATCTAGCTTTTCATTTTCAATCACCTTGTTCAGTTTGAATACCTCCATTGTCCTGGATCTTTGCTCAGGCTAGTTAAGCTTTGTCTTGAGAACCAATGCAGCTCTGATACCAATTGTTGGAAATATTCAGGAATTAACCGAGTTACTGAGAGGGGAGGGGTGAATCAGTAACTCCAAATTTTCTTTTAATTTTAACATATAATTTACCTTTTAACCTTTGCATACAGAAAGCATGAAACTTAAAAACATTCACAATAATGACACATAGATTTGGTTACCCAGAAACCTTCCAAAAGAAAGTAAAACTGGGGTGGGGATGAAACCCACAAAGCTTTAATACTACAGAATAAAGTTGGCCGGTTAGAGCTTACAATTTGATCACTTCTGATGATCTGCCCTGTTAGGAGCAATAAGGATTGCTAAATCCACCCTGTTAAAGGATTTACAAACATACAGTGAAGTATGCACTCGGTAAAGAGATTTTTACAAAGACTGTTAAGTCTACCCGGTTAAAGGATTTAGTACTGATTCACCTGTTAGAATGAAACAGTAGATCTCTGCTTTGCAACTGGATTGCTGAATGAGATTCACTGATGTACTGATCACCTTCTGTGATGAATTTGTCTTTTCTGTATCTTATACTTCTGAAGCTTTTTGTAATTCGCTTATTTCTGCCTTTCTTTCTCTTTCACATATATTCTGCTTTATTTTATTTCATTTCTTCATCTTTTATTTCTACAACATTGTTTATATACAGGTCTCAAATAATTAATTACAATTACACAGTCGGCTTGACAAATAAACATAAGTGCTACTAAGTCGGCCCAAATATGGTTACTCGGTTCCTTCAAACTGACTCGGTGACTTTCTGATACTCGGCGTCCACTGCATTACTCGGCATCGTCATGCACTCGGTAGAAGTGAAGGCACGGTTCATACTGATCACTCGGTAGGTATTGAACTCGGTAAGCATTGGTGACTCGGTAGACAAGATGTTACTCGGTTTACATTGTCCTGATCGGTTTGTACTAACTTGCTCGGTTTCCACTGTCTGCTCGGTTTGCACTGTCTGCTCGGTCTGCACTGTCTGCTCGGTCTGCACTGTCTGCTCGGTTTGCACTGTCTGCTCGGTTTGCACTGTCTGCTCGGTTTGCACTGTCTGCTTGGTTTGCACTGTCTGCTCGGTTTGCACTGTCTGCTCGGTTTGCACTGTCTGCTCGGTTTGCACTTGTCTGCTCGGTTTGCACTGACTGCTCGGTTTTCACTTGTCTGCTCGGTTTACATCCAGAATGCAAATAAGTGTTGTCACTAGTGGCAATTCTGCTTAATGCCAACAAAAATATAATTTCGGAATTTTCCCTAGCCTGACATGTTTTGCACTCAAATCCTTCATCATGGATAAGTGGAGATGGGTGGATAGATGTAGATGAGTTGTCATCAACCCAACTAAAGTATCCATATCCATTATTTCCCTGTGATACCCAGTCTACATTAGTTCTTATATTATAATGAATAGTATTTACATTAGAAACTTTAAATATATAAACAAATTAGTAACCTTTTTTCGATTAGGGCAGCACCAAAATTGTCATCCAAGGTTGTTCAATGTCCGTGAAGTCTTCAACACACACTTCCCACCACCACATTGACAGTTTGGCACATTGACAAGAGTCATCGAACCTATATCAATAATGCACCATCGTTACTACATTTATTATTTTTATATGATTATTTTTACAGTCCAAATACACCAAGGAGTACCATCAGAAATATTAACCATTTACAATAATGAAAAGTAAACCTAGATCAAATAGCTCATTTTTTTTTTAGCATGTGTAGTCTATGTGTATATGAAAAATGAAAGAAATATGAAGATGAAATAAAATAGTGAACAAAATAGTATTCCACATAGAGTGAATGAAATATGCCATCAAAAGAAGGTGACAAAATCTTGTCACGAAGCATAGACATAGGAAATAAAAAAGGGACAAAAGACAAGAAATAAGAAAAATCATTACGACTATAGAAAAATCATTTATACTATAATAAAAAAAAGTAACACTCTTTGTCAACAATTTCCAAAATCTTTAGTACTATAAATGGACAGTTCTGATATTGCTTTTCGATTACAACAATTGAGCATTCATCATTTGGTACTTCTTGGTGTATTTCATTTAAGTTTTTCAGTTGCCGTGTTTATGTGCATGTTCTTTATGTGTTTGGCTTCTCTCCCTCGCAAGGGATACGTCAATAGGTAATTGATTTGAAAGCATAATGATTTGACAGTCTTTTTTCAGGATAGGCATAATCATCCCGCCAACCTTAATTAGCAACATTGGTGTCCTATCATTGCACAAGTGTAAGATGGTAAGGGTCTATTCAAGGAGGGATGAAAAAAAGGTCATTTTAACCTTGCAAGGCAAGAGGAAAGACAATCCAAATAATTCTATGGTGACTATCCCAAACAATAGAAAAATGATGGAATTGCTAACATGTTTTCTTTTCATGGTTCTAACAAGTTTGTTGAGATCAGGCTAGTGTGGTCACAATTGAAATTGTGAGTTTCTCTTGGAATTGAAAAGCAAACTTTATCTATTGTGCAAAAAAACATATGTAGGATTATTATGGTCACAAAGTAATTGTCTTAGCATCAACATTTCACTTCTAATATAACATGAAACTCAGGGACGTTGACCTATATGAAAATGATGACCTTATATTAACCATGACCATGATGTCATCATCAAATCATGTCTTATGTATTTTATAAAATATTAAAATACATACCAATGGATGAAATTCATTTCCCCCTTCAATGTGACCATGTTGCCTACAATGTTTCTCAGCTGTTTTGATTAGATATCTTTGAGTCTTTAAGCCCTTACAAATTTTGCAAGGACAATAAAATTTTCCATCACCTTTTTTTTTTAAGTTAGACCATAGTCTAGCAATTGTCCCCCTATTTTTTTGTGCATTGATATCGTCAGACATGGTCTTTCTTGAATGGAATGACTCGTTGGTGGAAGAAGGATGATTTTTTTGCAACCTGTAGATACAAATCGTTACTGAACAATCATTTTCTCAACTATAATTTTCTCAATGCAAAGGGACATGTATCATACCAAATCAAAGTTTAGAAATGGACGGTTCTAATGCTTTTCCATTACAATAGCAATAGAGGGTGTATAGATAGAAAAATAGTTGTAAAGAGTAGATTTAAATAAATAAAATCAGGTAAATAACTAGGGAAACTGAATAACATTGTAGGACTCCTTACCTCCATATATAGGCTACTCTTAAGTAATGAAAACACAAAGAAACCTCTCCTAATCATATGAATACAAGCATGGATTTTGTTATTTCATTGTTAACTTGAGCACCCTATTTCAAATAGAACATTGTCATAAAATCTCGTAGCCCTTAATTTTTTGTATTTTTTTAATCACATTAACATGGTAACTTTCCAAAGTTAAGCACCTCCAATAATACTCCCAAGACCATTATTGTGGCTTACCATAATGACAACTCATTTCTTAGTTTCCTGAACTATTAAATTGCCTCTACAAGTCCATAGTACTTCCAATATTAGTAATCTATCTAGTTGTGAGATTTTCATATCTGATCTCTTAACATATTTGCTAGAAGCCCTCATATTTCTCTCAGTAAGAATAGTTGTGGCATAGGATCCTTCAACTATTTGTGGACCCTTTGTCTTGTAAACAATGACCAATCTTTCAATCAAATGCACCTTATGTTTGACGTGTTGTGGTAACTTTCTCATTGTAGTGATGAATCTATTGTTTAAATCAACTATTGTCTCATAGATGCCCTTTTTGATAGTGGTAAGTTCATGTATAGAAAAATTGATATCAATCAGATCCCCATATTGTAATCTAAAAACACTCATAAACTCCTCCCAAGAAATAGTACTACTGTCTAGGATATTTTTGTACCATTCTTTGGCACTTTCTTTTAAGGAATTCACAAACAATTTTATCATGGCATCCTCATTGTCTATCTCATATTCATGTGTAGTATTGATGAAATAACTTATATGTTCTTCCCCAATTACTCCATTATTACCTTGAAACATATGAATCATTCCTTTTATTTCAACTATTGGTATAGTTTTATGGACATGGTATGACTGTCCCAGAATGACAGCATTTTGGTGAGTTAATTTGTTTGTGTAGAAGTATGAATGGATTGGATCAATGGATTGGAATGGATATGGGCAGAGTATAGAAGAGTTTAGAATGATGTTAGAGTTTTGTGTGGATGAGAAGGCAAAGCCATAGTGCTTAGGGGAATAGTGTGATGACTGTCCCAACCAGATAATCCCTCATATTTCTCTCAGTAAGCTGAATAGTTGTGGCATAGGATCCTTCAACTGTTTGTGGACCCTTTGTCTTGTAAACAATGACCAATATTTCAATCAAATGCACCTTATGTTTGACGTGTGGTGGTAACTTTCTCATTGTAGTGATGAATCTATTATTTAAATCAACTACACATGAGGGTATGTGCAAGATCCTGAGGGGCCAAAAAGTGGCGATGTCAGTTCAAAAATTTGACAATGTAGCTGACAACTTTTTTTTCAGCTGAGTTTGATAAAATGAAAAGGGCATCTTAAGGAGATTATCAGCTTTCTATCGATATAATTGCTGTCAAATTTTGAATTCGGTAAGTAATTATTAGTTATTTTCTAATTGAGCTACCTCTAAAGTGCTGATTTATATACTAATTGAAAAATGACAGTAACTTTCAAATGGTATAACATTTTTGAAATCTAAAAAATGCATCACATTCTATGCTTTGCCTACTATAAGGAAAAAAAATAAAATTTGAATTTGGTAATGTTTTGAATGAGTTAAGGTGGTCAGACATGGGAGTTTTTTTATTCTGAAAATGTTGTAACAAAAAATTCATAATTAATTATTTTTTTGGAATAAAATTACAAAAAAATATGCGTCACATCTAGGCATGAGTCTACTACTTATATATAAAATTTTATAATAAAATATTATCATTTGATTATGATTAAAGTGGTCAAACATACACCTACTTCTTATTTTTTTCCTGAAATTTTTGTACTGCTGCATTGAAATCTATACTTTTCAAAAATCATACTAACTTTTTCTCAAAAAAGGCCTAGTAGTTTAAAAACTACATTCAATTTTCTATAGATTCTATTCTTACAACTTTTTGATATTAGGTTCATAGCTAGTTGAAATTTTCACATCAAGTTGACTAACCCTGATTTGCTAATTTTTCATTGCCACTTAAGGGCATAGTTTGGCCCCTCATGATCTTGCACATACGCATGAATATGAGATAGACAATGAGGATGCACAAAAAGAAATGATTCATATGGTTCAAGGTACAGAAATCTCCTAGATAGACAAAGGGTTCACAAACAGTTGAAGTATCCTATGCCACAACTATTCTTACTAAGAGAAATATGAGGGCCTCTAGTAAATATGTTAAGAGATCAGATATGAAAATCTCACAACTAGATACAGCTGCCCCAGGCAAGCCAGTTTGCATAATTGGACAAGTTGAAAGGTTCCATGAAGAACCTATAATATAAAGTTTTTATTCTGTAGTTGGGATAGTCATCACACTATTTAGAAGAAATATGAAGAAATAGTACTATTGTCTATGATATTTTTGTACCATTCTTTGGCACTTTCTTTTAAGGAATTCACAAACAATTTTATCATGGCATCCTCATTGTTTGTCTCATATTCATGTGTAGTATTGATGAAATAACTTAGATATTCTTCCCCAATTACTGCATTATTACCTTGAAACATATGAATCATTCCTTTTATTTCAACTATTGGTATAGTTTTATGGACATGGTATGACTGTCCTAGAATGACAGCATTTTGGTGAGTTAATTTGTTTGTGTAGAAGTATGAATGGATTGGATCAATGGATTGGAATGGATATGGGTAGAGTATAGAAGAGTTTAGAATGATGTTAGAGTTTCTTGTGGATGAGAAGGCAAAGCCATAGTGTGCTTAGGGGAATAGTGTGATGACTATCCTAATACAGTTGTAACAGGACATATGGAACTTAGTCAAACAAATTGAGCACTTTAAATAAAGAATACAATGGAAAAGAAAGAGGAAATAGCTTTAAATCAAATTTTTAATTCAGTATTTTTTTAAAATGCCAAGTTACTGGCTAATTCTTTTAACCAAAACCAAATCCAAATCCAAGTGTAAGTTAAAAATCAGCTTGCCAAGTACTCATCACATGTTCAAATAATAAAATGATTTCAAACAAATATTTTCATTTAAGTAGGAAATCCTAAACTTGGTTCAGCAGAGAAGTTAGCTTCACAAAGCTAAAAAATGAACATTTGTCTAAGAAGCCAAACATTTGCCCACCCTACACACACTCAAACCAATTTAATAGAAAATAATAAGCTATTTTTATCATATATAAATGTCCGAGTATATGTTTGAATATGTATAACAATAAACACTTACATTGCTATCAATATATCTTTTTATTTGAATGTCAATTTTTACTGTCTAAAAAAACTATACATGCACACCTATGATTCTCTATAAGAAAAATATGAATAATAGTCTTACATTCTCAATTATCTCCACCAGAGTGAATGGTCACATGTTTGTCAGTTTCAATATAACACTATGAAGCTACCTTTATAATAGCTATTTATAAACGCTATGAAGCTACCTTTATAATAGGTATTTATAATATTATGTGTCATGAAGTCTCTTTATCATGTTAAAATTAACTCTCCATATTGCTAACTGTTGAAATGTCAATGCCTGTGTGTGTGCATTTATAGTCACACATTTTTCATCATGTATAATATGAAAAACTTAATGTTTGAAGTAACTTACCAAAAAAAATTAATAATATATGCCTCAAATCAACATTAAATTTCACACAATTCTACGTTCCTCAATTCTTACCTTTAAAAATTAAAATTTATGAGTGGGTTGTGAAATGAATGTCTCATCAATGATGTTACTAAAATACTATAGCAAGAACTTTGGTGTCCCAGATAACAGAAAGCCAAAAGGCCACTCCAGGAAACAAGGTGTTAGTATATTATATAGGAACTTGAGAAATTAAAAAAGAATGGGAAATTATTTGACTTTAATATTGCCAATAAAACATTCAGATTTCACTTAGAGTTGGGAGAAGTGAGAAGTGAAAGGAATGTTAGTATTAGAGGAATGCTTGTTCGTGACAAAGAAGATTGACTCGACTTCCATCAAGGGGACAAAGAAGAGCTAGTCTAATATTGGAGAATGCCTGGCTCATGTTCGTCCACAAGGGTCCACAAATAGTTGAAGGATCCTATGCCACAACTATTCTTACTAAGAGAAATATGATATGAAAATCTCACAACTAGATACAGCTACCCTAGGCAAGCTAGTTTCCATAATTGGACAAGTTGAAAGGTGCCATGAAGAACCTATAATATAAAGTTTTGATTCTCTAGTTGGGACAGTCATCACACTATTTAGAAGAAATATGAAGAAATAGTACTACTGTCTAGGATATTTTTGTACCATTCTTTGGCACTTTCTTTTAAGGAATTCACAAACAATTTTATCATGGCATCCTCATTGTCTGTCTCATATTCATGTGTAGTATTGATGAAATAACTTAGATGTTCTTCCCCAATTACTGCATTATTACCTTGAAACATATGAATCATTCCTTTTATTTCACCAGGGATTGTGTTTGGGTAATTAGAAATTCCAAAGAAATCTAATTCATGTCTATATATTTCTTCTCCTCCAGGGTGTTTGAACTTTGAAAGAAACAAAACTTTGAGCTCGTATTCAAACTTGATGTCTAGGGTTTGGGACATTGCCAAACCATTGATTTCACTACTAAGTATTGAACTGCTACTAGCAACAGTTTTATGGAACTTGATCATTGTTATGGTTCTTGTGTTGTTGTTGATTTCTATTTTATTGTTTTTTATTTTCTCTGCCTTCAATAGGATGCATTGGTTGTCTATTTTATCAAGAATCTTGTATATGCTCTTATGACCTAGCAGGTGAAACATGATATGTGTGTTTGTGTTTAAGCATGCCAAAAATTCTCTTACATGTGTCCCTTAAATCTATAATTGCATTAGTTATACCAGATGTACAATGTCATGCTTCATCCTAAACAATGATATGTGTGTTTGTGTTTAAGCATGTCAAACATTCTCTTACGTGTGTCCCTTAAATCTGCAAATGCCTTAAATCTACAAATGCATTGGTTATACCAGATGTACAATGTCATGCTACATCCTAAACCCTAGTCGCAGCCTTCATAATTCTCGGTCATAGCATTTACAAACCCTAGTCAAACCATAGTCACCACTAAGAATACTCATTGATTCAATCACCTACCAGCATATTACTAACAGAGATGACAAGAAAATAACAATCCAATACATAATGAAATATAGCAAACACGGAAGATATCTCAAACTCCATGGAAGATAAATGATGAAATGTGCTATTAACCTCGGGTGTAGGGCTCTTCATGACCTGGAATAAGCTTCTCTCCTTAGCTTAGAAATGAAAATCCTAATTCGCGCGCTGCAACCATAAAAATGAAAATGAGAATTAAAATGTTTTTTTTAAGTAATATGCCCGTATTGGTCAAAATTTTGACCGACATGGTATTGGTGGAAATTTCGACCAACACAGGCATGGTTTTAAAAAAAATAAAAAAATTTCCTTCTATACCCCAACCAACCTAAACCATTTTCATTAATGGTTGATAATTTTTGTAGAAAAATGATGTCAAATGTACTAGTGTTTCCATGAAGCAATAAAAGAAGAGTTAGATCAGATAATTAAAAATGATACATGGGAATTGGTCCCTAGGCCTAGCGACAAAAATGTGATTGGAACCAAGTGGATATACATAAACAAGATGAATGAAGATGGTACAATGGTAAGAAACAAAGCAAGACTAGTATGTAAAGGATATGCATAGAGAAAAGGAATTGATTACTTTGATACATTTTCCCCTGTAAGCATATTAGAATCCATAAATTTATGTCTAGCCTATGCAACATTCAAAGACTTAAAAGTATATCAGATGGATGTCAAGTCAACATTCCTAAATGGAGAATTGAAGGAAGAAGTATACATAGAATAGCCTGAAGGATTTAGTCTATCAGATAAACCAAACATGGTATGCAGACTAAAGAAATCCCTCTATGGACTTAAGCAAGCCCCTAGAGCATGGTATGAAAGACTAGATGGTTACTTGACTAAGATTAGATTCAAGAAAGGAGAAACAAATTGTAACATATTTATAAGAGAGACACCTGAAGGATTATTACTAGTTGCTATTTTTGTTGATGACATTATTTTTGGTGGTAATGACAAGCTTAGTGCAAAATTTGCTAAAGAGATGCGGAGAGAATTTGAAATGAGCATGACTAGACCTATCAAATACTTTTTGGGATTAAATGTGCAGCATACAAACAAAGGAATTTTCATTAATCAGTCTAAGTATGTGAAAGAGATATTGAAGAAGTTCAAGATGGATGATTGCAAACCAGTAAGTACCCCTATGATAACATGAAGCAAGCTTTCAAAAGAAGATGATTCTACAGCAATTGAAAAGACTCTATATAAGTCTATGATTGGTAAACTCATATATATTACTCAATCTAGACCAAATATTTCTAATGTAGTTGGTATTGTTGGAAGATTTGTAGCTGAACCTAAACAAAGTCATCTTATGGCAGTAAAGAGGATATTATAATACTTGAAAGGAACTATAGACTATGATTTATGGTATCCTAACTCAGAGAATGTAGAACTTCATGTATATACAGATGTAGATTCAGAAGGTTGCGTTGATGATAGAAAGACCACATTAGGAGGAGCAATATTTCTTAGAGATAGACTAGTTACTTAGAAAAAAAAGAAGAAGAATTATTTCTCAGTCAACACCAAAAGAAGAATATGTGGTAGCAACATCAAATTGTTCTACAATTGTTTGGATCAAGTAGATGATAAAATATTTTGGAATCCAGATTGATTATCCTATTGTTATTCATTGTGATGATACTAGCACTATTAATATGTCAAAGAACCATGTGATACATGCAAAGACAAAACACATTGAGATAAAATATCACTTCCTAAGAGAGAAAGTTGTAGAGAAAGAAGTAAAATTGGATTATGTGAATACAACAGAACAGTTAGCAAATATTTTCAAAAAGCCTTTGCCGAAGGATACATTTGAGTATCTCAGGGAGAAGGTAGGAGTAATTTCCTTTCCTGGATCTGATTAGAGTATGCATTAACAGTTCTTAGTGACTGATGAATGGTTGACTACTCTACTTTAGGAGTACTACCTATGCTTTTTTTTTTTTTGGTGCCCTTTTCCATTGATGTCAAAGGGGGAGTATATATAGTCATGAAAAACAAGCAGGAGTATGAAGTAAGGGGGAGTATATAGTTTGTTAATGTAGTAGTAGATATTCAGAGCATTCACAGTAAAATTTGCAAAAGTTGGAGGATTCATCCTTGGGGAAGTTTTTTTGAGGAAATGGAGAATGTTATAATATATTGTACTTTTGGATTGGTGGTGTTTTTCATTTCATATGTTGCCATCAATGCCAAAGGGGGAGATTGTTGGAGATTTTCCAACAAGCCAGTGTTGATTGTATGTTTGTCATTGATGAAAACATATGGTAGGAACCATATGTTGAAGTATTATCTATGGATCCTTGAGAACATGTTTCGTAGATATGTTATCAGCATGATATCATAGGCACGGAGGTTGATTCTGAGTACAGATAGTTGTGTAGTTGTTTGTATCAGTATTGTTCCTAACAGTATTACAGATAGAGTTATGTATGTGATTACCAGTATGGTTATGATGGAGCCTTACACGTTTATATTTATGTTGTAGACATATTTTTGAAGCTATGTTCATGGACATAGACTTAGTTGTGTAGTACAAGTTGAGTTATGATGTTTCTATTTTCTAGTTACAGTTTCCTAAGCTTATTTGATGGAACCGACAGTGTTTATATTGTTTCAGCAGTTGCGCCTATCATTTTGATATCCATGTTTGGTTTCATTCTTGGTGATGAGTTAAGAATATTTGGTTAAGAGCGCATAATGTATTTCAGCTTGTAAGTAAAGTTTCAGTTAATTTGGTGGAGCCGACAGCGTGAAGTGACACATCTACTCATATTGAGTTACGCGGTCCCTTTTATGTAGACTTCTTGGTTTAGCCATTGGAGATGTTATTGGAGAGTTGTATTGTTTCTCCATTATGATTTCAAGAAAGTTCTAGAAGGATGACTTGATTATATCTTATGGAGAAGGATACTTATAGCTAGCCAGTTGTGATTGCTAAGTGTGATTGAGAGAGCAAAGCAGAAGATGTGAATATACTGAGACACTATAGGTGATTCAATCATCAGTTGAAGATCTATGGGAATAAGAAGAGAGTGTATGCTATTCATTGGAAATGATCAAGATAGAAAGTCTACTTTCCAATTCACCAAGATCTAGATATAGTGTATATATGTTGTGCAGAAGGTTGCAGCCTTCACCATTTGAGTAGTGTGCTCCCAGACAATGTGTTATCACCTCTAACAAGGTTATTTATAAAAGACTCCTAATAGGGTCCAACCTTTGACCAGGTCACTGTACTTCATGCATTGCAACAATCAACTCCTAACAGTGTTGTAAGATCTTCTAACAAGGATCATTATACTCTAGTGCAGTTTATAGTGGGTGCTAATTCCCACCATGGTTTTTACCTATTTGGGTTTCCTCACAACCAAAATTGTGGTGCTATGTTAAGTGTTATCTTATTGCATATGTGCTTAATGTTCTTTTGTACCTAACTTGATAAAGAATTGAATCTTGTAGATAAATGATTCACCCCCCTTTTCAGTTATCTCTTGGGACTATTCCTAAAATTTCCATCTATTGTACATCCCTAACAGGGTTTGATTTCCTTTAACAAGGCTGGACTCTTAGTAGGGTCAATTCCTTAATTGGGATCACATTGAAAAGACACCTAATAGGGTTTGTCCTTTAACCGGGACTTTCCTATTGTAATATACGGCTCCTAATAGGGTCATAACTCTTAACAGGTTTACTATACTTAAATTTCAGATATTTGTGGGTACCATCCCCATCGGGGTTTTCCCCTTAATAGGGTTTCCTCAAAAACAAATATGGTGTTATGAGTTCTTCAATTTTTTTTATGTTGCATGGTTATTTATCTTCTTCTATATCTTTATATGTTTTTTGAAGAGAGTAAAGATGTTTAAGAATTTACTAAAGTACTATAACACTGATTCACCCCCCTCTCAGTGTTACCAAATCTTAACATATACAATGATCCTAACAAAGCTATATCCTTTAAAAATTATAATTTGCATCAACAAAATATTTGAATGATATCAAAAGGCACTTAATTCAATAGAAAATTCCATGTTGTAGACACCTAGATGGTGTTGCGCTCAAATCTTCTTCAAATAAATAAACATAAAATACATACATTTAAATGACAACTTATTTTATTATTTTACTTTTCATTTTACTCTATATGCTTTATAAAATCATGAAAGTGGGGAGATGAATAAAAAGAACAAAACTTAAAATGTTTCATTGATTGAAAAATAAAAAAATTTCATTTATATTCTAGAACTTCTTTCCTTAGGACAACAGTGATCCTCCATTAATCAAAACCTTTGTAAGAATAAAACTACCTAATATATACTCTATATTTAAAATACACCGAGATGCATTAAGGCATTGAATTTTTTCTCTATATTAAAGGTTAATGATGAAAAAATTCAATGCCTTGATGCATCTCGATGTATTTTAAATATAGAGTATATATTAGCTAGTAGCAACCGTAGTGCACGTAACACATTGAAGTGATTAATTTGATTAGGGTTATCATTTAGCATTACAATTTATAGCATGTTTAGGATTAGCATTAGGGTTAGAGTTTGGTTTAGATTTATTATTATAATTAGGGTTAGGACTTAGTGTTAAGGTTGGGTTTATGGTCATTATTAATATAGAAAAATAAATAAGGTTTGGGTTGGAGTTAGGATGATGGTTAGGTTTTAGGGTTATGGTTTGGATTACAATTAAGGTACTAGGGTATGGATCATTATTAGGATTAGGACTTGTGGTATGCATAGTGGAAGGCTTAGAATAATCATTATAGTTAGGGTTTAGGGTAAAGGTTATGGTTTGAATTATTCTTAAGGTTAGGGAAAAGTTTAGATTTTAGATTAGCGATTTTACTGAGTTTAGGGTCCTTCTTAGTTTAGAAAAATAGTTAGTGTTAGGGTTATTCTTAGGGTTAGAATTAAGATTATGGTTACAATTTGGATTAGGATATGGTTAGAGTTTAGAATATACATTGTAGTTAGGGTTAGGGTTTAGGATATATATGGTTAAGGAAAGACTTTTAATTATTGATAGGGTTAGGATTTAGGTTAGAGATATGATTACAATTAGGGTTAGAATTATGTTTATGCTTAGGATTAGGGTTAGAGTTAAGATTAGGGTTAGATTTATGATTATTGTTAGGGAAAGGTTTTATATCATGGCTAACTTATCATGATTTAGGTTGGTGTTTAGATTAGGGTTAGGATTATGGCTTAGGGCTTAAGATTACAATTATTGTTAGGGTTAAGGTTTACATCATGGTTAGTATTATAGTTTGAGTTAGTGTTTTGATTAAGGTTAGTGTTATGCTAAAGGTTTAGGTTCATGCCATGGTTAGGATTGTATGTAGGGTTTTGATTACGATTATGGTTTAGATATTAGGATTAGGATTAGGATTTAGTAGTTAGAATTATTGTTAGGATTAGGGTTTAGCATTTAGGGTGTAGAATTTAATTTTGGGGTTTAGTATTTAGGATGAGGGCTTACCATTTAGGACTATGGTTTATCTCTAGGATTTATGGTTTACCATTTAGGAATAGGGTTTTGTATTTAGGATTTATTAGGATTAGGGTACGTGTTTACATCATAATTAATATTATGGTTAGGGTTAGGATTAGGATTAGCATTTAGTATTTAGGATTAGAGTTTAACATTTACGATTATGGTTAAGATTATAATTAGGGAGAGGGTTTAGATTTAGTTTCAGGATTAGAGTTAGGGTGAGGATTAGGATTAGGATTAGGTTTAGCGTTAGGATTGGGATTATGGTTAGGGTTTGGTTTTATATCATGGTTAGGATTAGGGTTTGGGTTGAGGGTGTTATTAGGGTGAAATTCAAAATTATGATTAGGATTAGAATAATGATTAAGGTTAGGACTAAGGTTAGGGTTCTTATTATTCTTTACATAGGGTTTAGATTAAGATTTTGTTAGGTTCATATTAGGGTTTGGTTAGGGTGGATATTAGGGTAGGGTTAGGGTTAAGACTATAGTTATAGTTAGGGTTCAAATAGGGATAATGTTGTAGTTCAATTAGTGCTATGGTTGAAGCATAATTAGGGTTAGAGTTGAGCTTAGATTAGCATTAGGATTCAACTAGAGGCAAATATTTGAGTTATAGTTAGGGATTTATTATGGTAAGGGTTTGATTATGGCTACCTGGTCTAATTATACCCAAGGTTAGAATTACAATTCAATTAGGGCTGCCATTATGGTTATGATTTGATTGTATTAAGATTAGTGATAAGTAGAGGATTATATTTAAGGTTGTTTTAATTTTATATAATTTAGGATTTTGCTAGGTTCATAATTAGGGTTATATAGTTCAATTTTTTTTTAATGTAATTGATAGCATTTAATTTATCAAGTGACCCTATTTTTTTAATCTTAGATTGGAATAGATTTTGGAAGCTTGTGAAAACACAATTGTGGTTAGGGTCAAAGTTTAATTTTTTTTTTATGGTTAAATAAATCTTAATGTTAGGGTTAAATTTTAATTTATTAAGATAGATCACTATAATGACAACTAAAAATTCATCCAACATGTGACTAGTTTTTGGAAAGCCAAATAATTTAAACATTAGAGAAGATAATTTTGATAATGATAGCTTTAAGATTTAGGTTTACAATATAAGTTAAAATTCAATTAGGTTTATACTTATGGTTTAAGTTATGTTAATTTATTTTAAGTGTAAGAGTAAAATTAGATTTGGCTTTAGTGTTCTAGTTCAATTTTGTTTGTTAATTTTAAGGTTCAATTTGGTTTAAGGTCTATGATGGATTAGATTCTATTAGTTTAAACATATGTAATGAGGACATGTTAATTAGAAATGTGATACTTATAAGACACTAATTATGGTTGACATTTAATTAAATTAAACATCAACCCTAATTAGGTTTATGCTATTAAGGTTGAATTTGATTGAGATTAAAAATTAGGTTCATGTTGGTTTAATGTGTAATAGTAGATTATATAGTTAAGGTTAGGGTTCAATCTAGTTAAATGTTTGATTTGGTTTTCAATGTTTTTTTTCTATTTCTTCAATAGACTTCTATGCAAACTAAGATTTTAGGTCTAAAGTTTAATTTAGCTTATTTAAGTACTTTTAAATTTTAAAAACATCATGCAATTTCTATTTAGTGGTTGAAGAAATTTTTACTTTTCTAATATTCTAATTGGAAAAGTAAGATACTTATAATTACTTTAGAAACATTTTTAATTTTAAATTAAAAATAAAATGTTTCTATATTCTTGTATACTCTTGGAATGTTCATTTTTCTAATTAAGAATAAAGATATTTCTAATTGGAACAGTAAAAACTAATATAGAAACATCTAATTCTTCGCTGATATTATTATAAATATTTGTGTTTATTATCATTTACTAAGATTTATAGATATAGTTTCTATTTTTATTAAAATTATAAGTAAATTCTAAAAATATATCTAATAAGAATTTATTGTCTTTAAATTTGAAAAAATTTGAAATTCTAACTTATATGATATTAAATTTTAAAGTAAAATTCCCTAAAAAAAAAAAACTTTTATAGAATATAACTAATGATAAACAATAAAATAACTATATAAAACATAATATCAAAGCATAGATGTAAGAACAACATACCAATAATAAAATAACTTCAACAAAAAAATGTACCATCAAAACAAACCTCAAACCAAATGCAAATTAATGTCAACTTCTTTCTTTCTCATGTCCGTATTGTCAAATTAAACAAGTGTCACATAGTGGCTAGTACTTGCCATTAGTTATGTAATTAATTGTAGTTTTAATTTATATAATTAGTTGTAGTTTTAATTGTATTGTATATAAAATTAGTTTTTTTTTAAATTATGATAAAGTTATAAATATGTTTAAAATTACAATTTCTAATATTTTCATTTAACATTAATTTTTTTAAGTTAAAATTGTTGTGTGAAAAATGTTTATTTTTCTACCAAGTTTAAATTATACATTTGAACACATGTTTATTCACAATCTCAATTAAATTACTTCAATAAAATTAATCAAACTTACTCCTCTAGTTATAATATTAATTTATTCATAATGCATTATAGTTACAAATCCAAAAATTTTGTGTATAAGACCCAAATTAATTTAACCAATCAAATGATAGAAAAATATTTTTTATAAATTATAAAGTTAAAAAATATTTTTATTTAATCACTAATTAACACTAAAAATTCAAAAAATGATTATTTAATAGTACTAAATTATTTTAATCACTAATTAATTATTTAATAGTACTTTCTTAATCTATAGAAAGTACTAATAATAATAACATTAATTTAAAGAGCAGGAAAAAGAAACGGAGAGCAAAAAACAGGGAAAATTGATAGTGCAACAAAATAGAGTGAAGAATGACCTCCAGCCTCCACTACACCTAGAATTTGTAAGCTATTTTCCAGCATTAATAAATGCAAACAATATGAAATACAAATTAGTTACCTGCACACAAATTGGCAACTCAAAACTACTGCCATGTCATGCCATCTCTTGTTTGTAACTGTTATCAAATGATACATTGCTTTCCTTCTATTTAAAAGAGCTAGAAATTTTGGAAAAACAATGGAAAGTATGTGTTACATCTCCGTGAAAGTTACAAATCTTAACTTCGTAATAATCAAGCTGCTACGAAACTATTAGACTTGAATGCCATAGTTATGTTTGAATAAATAATGGTTGATGCCTTCGTATTGCAAAGATGTGGTTGATCAATGTAAGAGAGGAAAAACATATAAAGGTACTTGGGCACTGCCAAAATCGAGTTACCATAAATATCTAGCAAAAAAATATTTAAAGAGAAATAGGCATTCGGGGATGTCCGGAGCTCGAAGAATTGCCAGTTTTGACAGGTCCACTGCAGAGGATTATAATTGATGAATGTGGAAAGTTCAAATGGCTTCGATTGGATGGTTGCAAAAAGTAGCAGGAATTAGTGATCTTACAAAGCTTAGAGAGTTCCAAATTATAAAATGTTCCCAGCTAGAGGAATTTCCATACTTTCCCATTATGAATTGCTTGGAGAAAATTGAGCTTGCCGATTGTACGAATCTACAGAACATTACACTGCCAACAACACTGCATAAATCTGGTTATACGAAGTTGCATAAATCTGCAAAGAGTAAAAGGACCTGGTGATCTTTCAGAGCTTGCATGTTTGTACATTGAAAATTGCCCCGATCGAGCTTGAGGAGTTTTCGATTCTTTCTAGACTGAGTTGCTTGAGGTACATCGACATTAAATCCTGTAAGAAAATGAAGAACATGGCGGGTATTAAAGAGTTGCATACATTGAGAGGCATGCAACTCCTTTATTGCGGCAATACAATAATTTGGTATTGCCTTCCTAGGTTTTGAAATAAAGGAGGGATGAAAATTTATTCAAACTGAAAGAGAAGTAAGAACAAACAGAGAAAGGGCATCAAACAGCCCTATCAAGATCAAGTGATCAAGTTGATGGGACAAGCCCATCGGAAGTTGAGTTTTATCAACAATGTTCCAATTACACATATAGTCAGAAGCCCACTCCGTCATACAATCAACAACACTATTCCATTCCCTGGGAATATGAGTGAACGTAACAGACTCCAAAGAAGTACACAAATTATGAATCTGGTCTGCAATCAAAGCTAACTTCCAACTAACATTTTCAGAATGTTGCTGATTTAAAAGACGTATCACCACTTGAGAGTCGGATTCACAGATAAGCCTTCTCCAACCAAGGTCACAAGCATTCTTCACAGCATACAAAATGACTATGGCCTCCATCAGGTTGTTAGTCTGGTGACATCTATAAATTGAAAACACAAACTGAACATCCCCCTTACTATCTCTACCAACACCACCAATGCCAACAGGCCCTGGATTGCCCTTGGAAGACCCATCCGTGTTGATTTTAAGAATACCCTGTGGAGGGGCACTCCACTTCCCCACCCTATTTATCTTTCGCATGGGATGTCTACACATCTTTCTTAGCAGTTTTCCACCATAAGTGAGGAGCCTCCAACAATTCATCCTTAAAGATACGACGGTTCCTCTCCAACCAAATATGTCAAATAATAAAAGAGGGTCCAAGAGTCCAAGCAACTTGAAGAAATGAAGTCTTGACAGGAGCCTTACCCCGGCGGGCAAAGAAATCTGTCAGTGAGGAAACATGCCAACAAGATTGGTTCCACACATTCCACCAAGAGTGTCAAATATGTCTAGTGAAAGGGCATTGGAAGAAGAGATGAGAGACATTTTCTTCACTAGTCCAGCATAGAACACACATTGAGGGTCCTTGGAAGCCATGCTTGCATAAATTATCCCACGTAAGGCATCAACTATGGACCACCAACCACATTAAAAAATTGCATTTGGGCCAGGAGAATTTGTACCAGACTTGCTTCCACCAAGGCACCTGAATGTCCCCCAAATTTTGCCAAAGAAGCACAACATATCCAGTAGACACTGAAAATTTCTCAGACAAATCCTCGCTGTCCCAAGTAAGAACATCATTACCAACCAAAGTAGTACACTCTTGAGACTGCAAAATCTGAAATAGCTCCTTCCTATCCTCCTCAGAGCCTCCTGGAGGCCATTCAGAAGGGTGTTTCCAATGAAAGGAAGGAGCCAAACCTCTAGCACACCTTATCTTATAAAAATCAACTGTGTCCCAACCAGTAGCACTAAAATTCTGATAGAGGGCATGGAGCTGAGGATGAGTGGAAATGATAGGAGGGTGCCCATCCCAGGAGTCAAGCCAAAATAGAGCTTGTGATCCCAAATGACAAATCCAAAAGAGACCATCTTTAACCAATTGAGCTCCAAACTTTAGCATATTCCAGATCATGGATCCTCTCCCTTCCAGAGGAAAGCGGTGAACGTCAACCACATCCATATCTGGAAAATACTTATGGGTGAGAATGTGAGCCCAAAGTTGATGTTGGTTAGTACACCAGTGCCAATAAAGCTTTGCAGCGAGAACCTGTCCATTGAAAATAGCTAATCGTAAACAAAGGCCACCCTCCTTCTGAGGTCTACACACTGTTTCCCATTTCACCAGACTCCATTTAGAAGATGAAAGGTTCCCACTCCAAAGGAATTGATAGGACAGAACATCAAATTCCTGAAGAAAATATATAGGAGCAACCTGAACAAAACACCTGTAAATAGGAAGGGCTTGAATAACCGACTTTAATAGATTCAAGCGAGTAGTAGTTGATAGCCATCAATGAGTCCAATGGTTAACCTTCTGTCGAAGTTTATCAAGAAAAACTTGCCAAGAAGATCTAGGATGTCTACCAATAGTAAGAGGAATACCCAAATAAACAAAGGGAAGAGACCCAATCTGAAACCTCAAAATAGCAGCAATACACCTTTGAATAGCCTAGGGAGTATTGAAGAAAAAAATGGAGGATCTGTTCTCATTAACTTTCTGACCCGAAGCTACAAGATACACATCCAAAGCATGCCTAAAAGAAGTAGCTTCCTAAAGATGAGCTTGTCCCATAAATGAAGCTCATCAAAAAACTGAAGATGTGAAAGAGGAGGTAAGCCAGCACCCCATTTCCACCCATGAATCAAACCCTAGTGAGCACGAAGCTTAAGAAAGCGGCCCAAACCCTCAGCCAGAATGATAAAGAGGTAAGGCGAAATAGGGTCCCCTTGACAAAGTCCTCTAGAGGAACCAAAGGGTTCTAAAGGAACACCATTCACAAGAACAGAAAAAGAAGCTGAAGTAACACAACTCTTAATCCAGTTCACCCACTGTTGGCAGAAACCAAAGGCCAAGATAATCTTTCGGAGAAAACTCCATTTGACTCTGTCATAAGCCTTAGCCATATCCAACTTAATGAACATAGCTCTCTCTTTTGAAGTATGCATAGAATGCATACCTTCAAAAGTAATAACAATCCCATCAAGAATTTTCTTACCAGCCACAAAACCACCTTGTTCCTCTAAAATCACAACTGAAAGGCATATTTTGAGTCCGTCAGCAATCAATTTGGTGATAATTTTGTACACAACATTACAAAGAGCAATGGGATGAAAGGAGTCAAGATTGTCAGCACCTTCTTTCTTGGGGATAAGAGTCAGTAAAGTAGAGTTCAATGCATGAAGCATTTTCTTATTCTAAAGGGATTCCTTAACCACCTCCAAGAGATCCATATTAATAATTTTCCAAAATTCCTGAAAGAATTCCATAGGGAAGCCATCTGGGCATTGAGCTTTACCTTTATTCATCCCAAACACAACCTCTTCAAGTTCAGTCATCAAAATTGGACGAATAAGAGAATCATTCATTGCACTAGTGATAAGAGATGGGATGAAAGAAAGTATCAAGTTCTCCTCAGTAGCAGGCTGAGAATCCTCAACAAAAAGGGTAGAATAAAATTGAAGGGCTTCCTTGGTCATAGAAAACTGAGAGGAAATCTGAAGTCCTTCTACTGTAACAAGAGAAGAAATATACCCTTTATTACGATGAACCTGAACAAAATGATGAAATAAAGAAGTAGTTCTATCCCCTTCCTATAGCCAAACAATGCGAGCTTTTTGTTTCTAGTAAATCTCTTCCTGAATTTCCCATTCTTCCACATCCCGCACAGCCTGGGATTCTGCCTTGCCAAGAGCCTCTGTAAGGCTAGAGTCCCTGATTTGGCAAGTAATCACTGCAAGATGATCTAGAGCATTCCTCTTTCTAGACTGAAGGTTCCCAAAGCAAGAAGTATTCCATCTCTTAAGATGATATTTGACATATTTAAGTTTCTTCTCAAAGACAAACATAGCCATGCCATAAGCTAGGCCACCCTCTCTCCACCACTTAGCCACCAAATCATAAAGGGACGAGTCACGGAGCCACATAAGCTAGAACCTTAAAGAAGGGTTCTTAGGGAGTGCAACAGGAGAAGAAGAGAACTTAATTGGCCAATGATCAGAACCTCTCCAATGAAGAATTTCAGAACTCGTAATCAAGCCACCTCCAACCCAATAACATGAAACAAGAAACCTATCCAAATGTTCTGAGATAGCTTCCTGACCACTCTGTCTATTGTTCCAAGTGAAAATGCCATTTGAAGGCTTAACATCAATAATAGAAAGAACATCCACCTGGGCTTGAAAAAGATCAGAAGCAGGGCCAAGCTTAGGCCAACCTCCTCTTTTCTCCTCCAAACTTAAAATAGAATTAAAATCACCTCCAAAAATCCAAGGAAAATAAGGAGCACAAGACCGCACATACCTAATGTGATCCTAGAGATGAATCTTCCCATGAATGTCAATAGGGGCATAAACATTTGTCACAAGAATAGTCTCACCAAAGTCCAAGGTAGTAGCCACCATAGAGATTGAGTAATGACTAGAAATCCACCAAAGGGGAGAAATCTTTCAAGGGTCCCAGAACAAAGCCAAACTTTCAGAATTCCCTTGCGAACCAATACTTTGATAGTGACCGGCATACCAAATGCGTGGAACATGTTGATGCATAACCTCAACAGAAACCTTAGTCTCTTGAATACAAAAGACATCCGGAGAATGAATTGCAATCAAATCATGAATAGCTTTTTGACGACAAGTTCTATTCAAACCCCTCACATTCCAAGACAGAATGATCATTAAGGGGTTTGAGAAAAGTGAGCATCAATAGGTTTAACAAACCCAGATTCCACCGACTGATCTCTTATCATTTTTATCTTCTCAAGGTTCATCTTCCGCCCTTTTGAGGGGCTATCAGTAGGACCTTTCTTAAGGGGTCGTTGTTGCACTCCCAATCTATGAGATGAACCCTTATTTTGAGATGAAACTAAAACTTCTCTAGCTAAATCTTCCAAAACAATGTCATCCTCTATGGAATTATTTAAAGTCACCTGAGACACTTGTTGTCCCTGAATAGTCTGAACTGGTTCTAGTTCAAGAACTGGTACAACCTCCACACTGACCCCAACACTATTAGAAGTGACCACATGTGGGACTCCTTCTTTCAAAGCTAAATTCTCTAGCACCTCAAACTTGTTAAAGCTTCCATCTATCTGTCTATCCTTGAAATGCCTCTTTTGACCTCGTCCTTTGGCCTTAGTTTTACTGTTACAAATCCTTCCTTGTCCTTGCCCTAAGGTTTAGCCATCATGGGAGCTTTCCCTTTGTCCTCTTTACCCAGAGGAGGAGGTGTCGTAGAAAGGGAATGAGCTTCCTTATGAACTTTAGGGCATTGTCGTTGGAGATGGCCATACTCATGACAAAATCAACATCGAAAAGGTAGAGATTCATAATCTAACTGCTAAATCCATGATGAAGATCCCAAACAAATTTCCATCGAATCCAGCAAGGGATTATTCAAATCTATCTCAACACAAATCCGGGCAAAAGAAATCACCTTTTTATCAAGGGTTTGTGTAGCAACTATTGCAGGCTTTCCCAAGAGACAAGCAATTTTATGTAAGATGTCCTCTCGCCAAAACTCTAGGGGAAGGCAAGGTAGACGAACCCAAACAGGAACTTGAGAAGGCATCTCTTCAACTGAATTAAAACCTGCATGCCATGGTTTAATAAATAATTCAACATGATTATAAAAATATGGGCCACTTATAAAAACTCTATTGCGATCTGCCATATTCAAAAAAATAACCATAAAATAGCTATTTGCTGCCAGCATAATTTCCATATCTCCTTCAATCTGCCAAGAACACCGGATCCAAGCTTCCAGAGTGGACAAAGGAATGCGAATACCAAGAAAATTACAAATCAGAGCATGTCTGCTCTAATATGAGACATCTTCTTCCACCAAATCAGGAGAAATGACCAAAACTGGACAATCCTGAGTTCTAGGAAGACACCCATTAATCTTCTTCATTTTAGGGTCACCACTTGTATTAAATGTATCTGCTTGTTGTGCATGCATGCTTGAAGAGAACCCATTAAGAACCTTGTCCATGCGAAAAAGCTCCGCAACAGAGAGATCACGATTTGAATTAAAAAGCTCTGAAAATCTTTAAATTCTGCTAGAAAAATCACAGACCCTACTCTACAAATTCCGTACAAAGAAAAGCTTTTTCTGGAAAAGAACAGTCACCCTGTAAACGAATACACACTTAGCATATTATCTACTGTCATGGCTTGCAGCAGAGCCGAAGCTTCATCCATTACCTTCCCAGGTTGAAGGTATTGTTTTATTTAATTGTTTCATTTGCTCTCACAAGATTGTCTATAATTACTGTTTGAAATCATGTTTAAATGAAAAAGACTTTATCATGAAGAACTAACAGTAATTTGTATTGTCTTTTAGACAGTGAAGTCAACTTATAGCCTTGAGATCGGAAGAGCAATGGATGGGGCGGCGTAAATTCTAAATGAGAACCTGTTTCATAACGCTGGTATTGGCGCTGATGCAGTCACTAACATTGTTACAGAAATTGACAGTATATCATTTGTAATCTTGGGAGAATTATTTAGAGTTATTATATGCAAATTAGAGATGTTTTATTGAGGTTTGGAATAATGAAAAAGGGGTTTCAGACTGGAAGTTTATGATAGAAAAGAAGTAGACGTTCAAAGGAAATCTGTTGATGGAACCTGCAAAGAAATGTCACATATCTGTAATTATCAGATTATGGTATTTTCTAAAAAAAACAAAACCGTCCTCAGATAAATCATATAAATGAAAATTAAATCATATAAATGTTTGAAATTGGGCATCCAAATGGGAATAAATCAAATGAATGCAAACTTATTTTGATCAATTTTCGTTTTACATTTATTAGAGGCTAAAAATGTTTGAAGTGATATAGTTGGAGTCTATTCTGTGACTTCTGTCCACGCTGTGTATGAAAGGGTTATCTTTTTGGCATGCTAAGTTCTGAACATCAATGGTTTGGAGCATCACAAATTTTTACATCATGAGTAAATTTAGAAGAGGTGTAATGAACACACAAATTGAAATGTCAATTAAACTACAAAACGCAAAACCTAAATAACTGGCAGCATGATTAAAAAGGCAATCATTAAACCTTTATGAGAGGGATTATATGCGCTTCAAATTTGTGGATGATTTATATAAAAAATAGGAATTACAAAGCGTGTCTGGTTAAGAGTCATTGAATGCGATTCCACTACCATGGCCGCGTTTGCGCTTCTTAATTGTGTCTGATCTTCTTCCATTTGAATGCATTTTTTAAACTTACTTGACGTTTCCATGTGTCTTCATTTTTAAGGGAAAGTAGCAAAGATTTGTTTTGAATAACTTTTATATTGGTAGGAAAGATTTGAGTGTTACGTTTGGGGTTTGAAAGGCTAATTTAAGTCCAATTTTAACTTTTAGGGGTTCTGCAAATTATTATTTTTTAACACGAATTTTTGAGTCTGTGATTTTTGGCTTTTTTACATTGGAATTTTGATCTGGCAGTAGAATTTGAAAAAAAAAACTTCTTACATCGTTTCTGACTTCTTATAGGGGATTGATGCCACGGTAGGTTTATGCCTCTCAACTAATAATTTTACTATTTTGTTTATTTTCTTTTTTTCTATAAATAATTAATTTAAATTTTCACCATATAAATTAGATAATATGAGCATGTTTCCATTTAAAAGTTTTAATTATTGCAAGTGGATTTGATTTAATTTTAATAATTGTAAATTTCTATGTTTGTTGCTTTGATGAATGCAATTTTCTATTTAAGTAAATGAATGTTTTTCAATTTCATTGTTAGGAATATATCTTTCCATATATTCTACATTGTTTAAGTTTAGGATATGTATGTTAGTATAGATCTATTAGCATTAACAATATTTTATATGTATTCAGTAGAGTGAAAAATTATTTTATTTTATAATAGAAGTAGGCACATAACCTCAATTGCACATGAGCTCCACACCATGACATATCCTCAAATTTCATCCATTTGTAAATATTCCCTTCTTCCTCTTTGGGTTAGATATGCAAGTGTGACTTTCATCTAGATATGCAAGTTGAAAAAAAAAATAAAAAAAAATCTCACTTTCATTGTAAGTAACCCTAATTCAAAAATGAAACATCTAACAAATTTTGATTGCATATAACTAAAATTTATTAGATAGATTTTACATCATTATTCTAAGTTCAGATATTGCACACTTTTCTATTGTCCTCAATCTGTCAACTACAATTATGAAGATGGTGAGCATTAGTCAATGTACCTATAACCTACTGAAGATTATCTTAAACTATAAGAAAAATATAGTTAAATATAATATTAAATTCATTTAATTTTTATACTTATTTCTATAATCAGTTTTTGTAATTTTACATGGTCATTTCCAATTCTTTTTCCTCTTACAACAATTTTATTTTGCCCACTTCCAATACTTATAATTTAGAACGTTTCAATTATTCAATTGCAGAATTTCTATTATTTCTGTAAACTTCAGTTTAAATCTTTATATCGTTCATTCTACATAGGTTTTCATCTTTCTATGGACATCTTTTGGCAATCTTTTACAATTCTTGTATCATTCTTAGTGAAATAAAAATATACACAATTCTTCTGTTTACAATTACAAGTATCAAATTTGAATGCATACAGTAGCAGGCTGCCGAGCCAAGCCACGACCTTAGGGTGCAATACAAGCTGTTCGATATCAGTGGCTCGGAGTTTCAGTATAAAAAATCATCTATAGAATGAGCCGAGTTTTATGCTTATAATTGAGCACAAGAATCAGCACGCTGTACAGAGAGGCAGTCTTGAATGAATAGGGCTCTGCCCATGGTAAGTGTAGGAATTCACATTGAGTCTGCTCTTTTTATGTTTGGATACTCTCATCTGTGAAATTGCAGCACACAGAACATCTACAAGTCCCATATTTGTTTCTTGCTTTTCAAACTCTTTCTCTGAAAGCGATAAAAGAGCATGATCGACTGCATCAACAAGTGAGCACTGTAAATTCCTGCATATGCACTTCTCTTCTGAACTTGAATTATCTATGTCTTTCTTTCTCTCTGCCTTGTATGGAGACATCAATTTTGACTCCTTAAAGAGCTCCATGTCAGATTTTGTATGATACAGAACCCAAGGATGGTCTGTAAACAAAAGGAGAAAAATGCATAAGAAAAACCTCACAAAAAAATGTATAAATTTATACCAAAAATGTGAACTAAAAAAATATTTATACTCAAAGCTTCCTCTGGAGAAAGCCTCTTCTCAACATCCCTTGAAAGCATCCTTGAAAGCAAATCCTTTGCAGGTTCAGAAACAGACTTCCACTTTTCAATGTGGAAATCCAACTGTACATTTTTCACTGCCTCAACAATGGCGTCCACAGAATTCCCAGTAAATGGTAAGCTGCCAATCAAGAGCCCATGGAGGAGGACACCAGCAGCCCATACATCCACCTTTTCTGTATATTTCCCTTCCAAAACTTCAGGGGCAACATATGCAGGACTGCCGGCCAAACCTGATAAATTTTGGCCTATATTCAATACAAACAATAAGTTTTACTTGATCAATAATCTTGATGGTTAATTTATTTTAAAGAACTTGGATTTCATGAAATGAAAAGAGATTTTGAATCGCATACCATTTGCAACATGCAGAGACAGGCCAAAATCAGATAATTTCATTTGTCCATCACTGGTGAGAAGTATGTTCTCAGGTTTTATGTCCCTGTGAACAATTCCCATCTCATGGCAGTGTTGAATTACACCAAGCAACTGTGTGATTACTTCTGCAACTTCCTTCTCAGAATAAGATCTCTTTTTCAGAGAATCAACTAGGCGTCCCCCAGAGCAAATCTCCATTACAAGATGCAAAGAATCTGCATCTTCGTACACTGAATGAAGTGTTACAATGTTGGGATGACCAGACAGGTGCTGCATAATCTCCACTTCTTTGGGTGCATTTTGTGAACAATCTTTGGATACAGTCTTGCATGCTACCTCTTCTCCTGTGACCCTGTTCTTGCACAGCTTTACAACTCCGTATTTTCCTCTGCCCAAAATTGGACCCATATAATAGTCAGATTCAATTTTTCGGTCTCTGATGATTTGAGTGGTTTCCTCTATGCAACCACATTTTCTCTTTAAGCCTCTTGGAGTTGTATCACCCAAGCAGATCCCTCTTCTTGGAGTAGAAAGAGTTACACCTGGTGCTGGATGATAATGAACAGAGCCCAATTGTTTAAGTGAGAAAGGCGAGGCAGATGTGGTTGATGCACCATCATCACACGAGCAAACCACCTGCTGTGATTCAATATTATCTACACCTGTGCTGTTCGTTCTCCTCTTCTTTACAGGAGTCATCTTTGCTTGGACCTCGGATTGCATGCCAGAAATCACAAAAAAATGGCGAATTTCAATTTGTAAAAGAAATTTGATCCAATTATCTTGGTTGTTACAAACACAGCCGAATGTATCTGTAACAAAAATTCAAAATTAATGAAAACCTGCTAAAATAATCCAAAAACATATACACAATTGTCTGAAAAACAGTACAAAATACAGTTTTTATAATCATTGATTTGAAAAACAGTACAAAATCCAAAATCAAATCCCCAAATCCAACATTAAACCTTATTTCTCTCTCCATGTCATTAATGTTCAAATAAAAGATAATAAAAAACACTACAAAAGTAAACAAACCAAAAAATATCTAAAAAAAACCTAAAGAAGGAAATTTACCTGTGATTCAGCTCCAGTCTGCTAATATATGAAGATAATCTTCAGAGAAAACTTCCATTCAACCTTTCACAAATTTCCAAACCCTCACTTTCTCTTGGATTTCAAAATCCTCTGCAATTAAACACCAAATGAAGCTAACAATCGTCTCACAATGCTCCAATTAATGGAGCAGTGAAAAATGAATACGTTTAACAAGATCGACAAGAAAATTCGCCTGCAATTGTCTGTCTCTCTGAAATCAGGCAAGAAATTTGTTTGTTGAACTTCTGTTACTTTGGAAGAGATTTATATTTATATTTAGAGTGTATCAGGGCGGGAAACTTTTATCATTTCGTTATGATTTGTTTGAGGACGACATGCAAAGGGCTTAATAAATCTTTCAAGAAGCAGCCTTTTTCGATGTAATTATAAAAATTAAATGTTTGTATAATAATATCTTGATTTTTAAGAAAAGCAAATTTTATATTTGATAAATGGAAATGTTTCTACTTTTTTCAAATTACAAAAAGTTAAGACGTGGGTATGAAAAGGATTGGATTTAGAATGTTAAAAATAGAAAATATAATTTAAAATTTCCATTTCTTTAAGAATTTGTAAATTCAATTTAAATAAATAATGTTATTTTATCATGTTAAAAAAATTTCATTAAAAAGTAAATTGAAATAAATTATAGAAGGATGAGATATTATAGTATTACTTTTAAAAGGAAAATTATTTTATTTTATTATAATTTTTCATTAAATTAATAAGATTTAATTTAGTTTTATATTTCATTTTGAAAGTGAATAAATTAAACAATTTATCATCAATAATCAAATTAATTTGTATTATACACATGAGATTATTAAATTTCATATGAAAATAGATATGATTAGATGGGTACTTAAATTGTTGGTGTTTTCTCAAAGATAAACATACATTTTTCCTATATATTTAGGTAAAATAGTTACATGTAAATGGTGTAAATTTTGTAGCTTGTTGTCTCAATTCTAGGCAATGATTTGAATCATTTTAGCAATGTGTAGGTTTACTCTAAATATTAATGGAATTTGTATTGAAGATTACATTAAGGTTTTAAATTAGGGGGGAGGGAGAGAGAGAGAGAGAGACCCCACTTATTCTTATTTTTAATTGTGTAAACAAGTGATCATGGATGTTAGTAGATAAATAAATTTACCAAATATGAGCTTATTAGAAGTTATTTGTAGTGAGGATAGAGTGGATAGATATTACTTCCCCATTGCCTTAGTAAATATGGTCCAAAGACATTCCTATCTAATTATATATGTTAGGTGTAAAGCATAGATGGTGCTTACCTTGTAGTAACTAAACATAAATAGAATTGTAGTATGTATTTTTTTGTTATGTGTTTTCTATTTCATCATTTCTAGAGTGCAATACATTAATTTATAGCAGAATTTTTGAACTCCGTTGACTTATAAGTGTTTGTGTCAAGATTTAGTACTCACCTCAAGACAGTGTCTCTTATAAAGTTAGATAACTATAGTTGGGTTTCAAAAAAATAAATTAGCCTATATTTTGATTACCTAGAATGTGGGAAAATAGAATAATATTAGTATCGATAAGCATGTAAAAAATAAATTATCCAACTTGTCTGTTCTCAAAGAGTAGGTGACATAATGGGGATTATAGTTTTATGTAAAAAAAAAATTCTCAAGTTTTCAATTCATGAGATTTTGGGCATTACAACTGGTATCAGAGTAAGCTTGCAATACTATGGAATCGTTTGGGTCTAGTAACTATAGTTGTCACAAAAGGTTGCACCCTCACTTGGCATTTGACCCTCGAACAACTTTATGAAGCGTGGAAATAACCCTGAAGTAAGGAACCTTACTAAATAGGGTTGAATCTCTGAAGGAGGCTAGCTTCCTTTTTGATCAAGGTGCAACCTTGAACCAATCCAACACCTTAAGACATAATTCTAAACATAGTCTAATAAATTTGTAGAGGAAAATGAAAGAATGAATGCATAAAGAGGGAGAGGAGGTGATGCACCAAGATAAGAACTTGTTTCTCTCTCTCTCTCTAGCTAGTCCAACTCTAGCTAGTCCAGTTCTGAAATAAATCAACAAAGATCCAACTCCAACTCTAGCTAGTCCAGTTTTGAAATAAATCAGCAACTGATGGAAACCCTAAGGCAGATCTAAACTTGAGCTCGCAAGCCACCAAGCAGTCTCGTTGTCTCCAAGAAAACAACCACTAGCTCTTCTATTAAAAACTATCAGATAACAATCTGATCTTCAAGATCTCACAAGATCCAGATCTAGCTTCTCCAATCTCCAAAATCTACTACCTCTCCTTCCTTAAACAACTACCCAAACACTCCTTAAATACTAATCTTCAGCCACAAGTCAGTTGGATGAAAAAATTAACTCCTAAGCCAAGTCGGCTCCTATTACAAACAAATATTAAATGCAACAACAGTCAGCTCTCAAATAGCCTTGCAAACATTTAATTCTCCTTGTTGGCCTCAAGATCTACATAGGAGAATACAACAAAAGCTACCAGCAATAAATGCACCAAGTCGGCCAACCAAAACTCTAGGAACTCCAATCAGTAAGCTAGAACTACCAAGTGCTAGTGAAACAACCGAGCCAGCTAGGCATCACCAAGCAAGTACGTCGACCGAGCACCATAAACATCACCAAGTACAAGTTCTATCGAGTGCCAGAGTTTACCGAGTTCCCTTCAGTGACCGAGCTCCTTCAATGATCGAGATCCTTGGTCAAAGGTGCAATCGAGTACCACATAACCAAAACAACACACCTCCATGCAGATTCACCGAGTACCCTAGAATGCCCCCGCATCAAATCAAGGGCTAAGTCCTAAAGATATTTATAACTTACTAGTGGAATCATGGAGGAAAATTTATCAGATTATTGGTAAGAAAAAGGCTATTGATAGAAACAAGGAAGAAAAAATTCTTCAAAGCACTCTTAACAATATTGAGAGAGAAATACAACTCAAGGGCTCTGAGTCCTAGTTGGAGGAGAGGCTAAGTGGGGTCAAATGCCAACTAAGGAGCATTCAATAGTACAAGATCAAAGGGTAGAAAACCAGAGCTAGGATGAACTGGAGGAAGAATGGTGACAAGGGTACTAAGCACTTCTTCAATATTATAAGCACTAAGCATAAAAGAGAATTGATTGAGAGTATTCAGATTAGGTGGAGCTATCTAATGATCCAAGTAGTATTAAAGAAGTTTTTTTAGATTCTACAAGGATCTATTTACATCATAATTTAATGAGGATAATAAAACAAATTTGGAGAAATATCTCAAGATGATCCCCAAAAGAATCCCAAGCAGTGAGGCCATGAAGCTTGACATACCTATATCTCTTGAGGAGATAGAGAATGTAATGCTCTCTCTTTCCAATGACAAAGCACCTAGCCCTGATGGCCTCTCTACTGAATTTTATAAACATAACCCGGAGTGGATTGGTTCTAAGCTCATGGAACCATATGAATATTCTTTCAATCTAGGATCATTAGGTGCTGACATTAATAGAGGGGTCATAAAGCTCCTTCCTAAAGATGGTGGTAAGACACAAGTCAAGAATTGGAGACCTATAACATTATATCTCCAACCCAAACATGATTCATTAAAGGGAGATTCATTCTGGAAAATCTGATAACAAGTTGGGAAGCAATGCACTAGGCTAAGAATGATGATCAAAATGCAGCGATGGTTTTACTAGACTTTGAGAAAGCCTATGACATAATTGAATGGCCATTTGTTATGGATATGCTACAAGCTTTTGGTTTCCCCCCATACTTCTGTAAGTGGATTGGTATTCTCCTTAAGGACTCCTCTGCAGTTATTGATGTGAATGGTGAGCTAACTAACAATATTATGCTACATAGATCTATTAGATAGGGATGCCCAATTGCATCTGCCATGTTTGTAATTTCAGCTGACAGTCTATTCTATATTCTTAGATCACCTCAATTAGGGCCTCTGATTAAAGGAATTACTCTTCCTAACAATGAAGAACTACTCAATGCACAATTTGTACATAACACTGCTTTGTTTATTGAAATGGATGAAAATAATTTTGACAATATGAATAACAGGATTCAATTCTTCTATTCGGTCTCAGAGGCTAAAGTGGCTCCCCACAAGTCATCTATCACTGGTTGGTCTCCTTCCCCCCTGGAGTGGATAATGAGTAAAGGTTGGTGGTGGTTGGGGCCAGATGATATTGTCAGGTACCTGGGAATCTCATTTTCTATTGAACCGTCCCTCAAGGTCTTCTTAAATTTTTAAAATCAAGTACAAGGTAAAATATCTGAATTGATATTTCCAACAATAGAATAGGGAGGATTTTGCACCTGTAAAATTATAAATTAAATGTTTCCCTTTCCAAACTAGAATCATAGAGACAAACAAAGAGCTAGATGATTGAAGTTATTGACCAACTACCACTTATAAAAGGTTCCAATCTAAGTGTTTAGAAAATCATACTCAATGTCTTAATTTATTATTTTATCCCTTTTATTTTTTATTTAAATTAATTAAAGAATTCCTTTATAATATTTTTCAATTTTGAGACCACTTAATTAATTAATTTACTTTCCATTAATCTGGTGACACTACAAATTTATGAAGAATCTTGATGAAGTGGTGGAAGAGTATACTTCTTAGCTAGAGTTTTAATCCATGTAAGAGAGGTTTGCTTGTCTTTTAGTTTGAAAGAGGCCAATTGAGAAGAAAATTCTATAACATTTATAATTGCGAATTTGTTGTGAAAAAATTATATTTCTTCATTGCAATCTGATGTCCATTTAGTAGTAGAGATTATCTACATTTATTTTGTGTCCATGTATTGAAGTTGTAGGCAAAAATTGTTTTTTTCTTGCATCATATAGTTTAATGGAGAGTAAAATTTATGAAATTTTCTATGATATCATTTTATCCATAAAGTGGATGAGTAGCCAAATATTGAGGAAAATGTGTTGGTTAAGTCATGAAATCATGTGTCAATGAATTGATTACTTTCAATGCATGAAATGTAGCCACAAGTAGATGAAATATCATGCTCCCTATAAAATTAAAATGTACCAAAATCATACCTTAAAGTATCCCAACCTATACAAACATTACAATTTGTACCAACAAAATATTTAAATGATATCAAAAGACACTTATTCAATAGGAAAGTCCATCGTGTAGACACCTAGATGGCGTTGACTTCAAATTTCTTCAAATAAACATATAGAAAATGAAAATATTTAAATAACAACTTATTTTATTATTTATTTTTCTTTTTACTTTATGTGCTTCATAAAATCATAAAAGTGGGAAGATGAATAAAAATAACAAAATTTAAAATGTTTCATTGATTAAAAATAAATAAAAAATGAACAAAATTCATTTCTATTCTAGAACTTCTTTTCTTAGGACAACAATGATCCTCCATGCATCAATCCCTTTGTAAGAATAAAATAATTTTACTATTTTGTTTATTTTCTTTTCTTGTATTAATAATTAATTTAAATTTCCACCATATAAATTAGATAACATGGGCATGTTTCCCTTTAAAAGTTTTATTTATTTCAAGTGGGATTGATTTAATTTTAACAATTGCAAATTTCTATGTTTGTTTCTTTGATGAATGCAATTTTCTATTTTTTAAGTAAATGAATGTTTTTCAATTCCATTGTTAGGAGGATATCTATCTATATATTCTACATTGTTTAATTTTAAGATATGCATGCTAGTATAAATCTACTAGCATTAACAATATGTGTATATAATTGCAATGGGGAAAATTGTCTATCCATGTCCTAATCTCTTATTTTTTTAACTTATTATTGCTATTAGATTGTCTTCTATGTATTCAATACAGTGGAAAATCATTTTATTTTAATGAAAGTGGGCACATAACCTCAATAACGCATGAGCTCCACACCATGACATATCCTCAAATTTCATCATTTTGTAAATATTCCCTTCTTCCTCTTTAGATTAGATATACAAGTGTGACTTTCATCTAGATTAGGCCTTGTTGTGGCCTCTTCTCCACACATTACCCCATCAGCGATGGGTTCCCCCTCCTCTTTCTCCTACTGGCTTGGCCCTATTTTTTGGATTTCAAGTCACTGTTAGTGGTAGTCTCTCAGAAAAATAACTAAAGGGCAAAGGAATCTACAGGAAAGAAAATTCCTTCACGAAGGAAAATCCCTCTAATGTGCTTTCTTGCGCTTCCACTTCCCTCGGAGCGCATTTCAATAGAGTCAACAGACTCCTCCCTGAGGACCAAAATCCTTCACACACTCCAAATCCCGCTCTGATTTCCTTGGAGTGCGAATGGAAGTAGGTCATGGAATGTGTGCTGATGATAAATTTTGTCACACCCTAAAATTCCTGATTCCAGCTTCCTTGGAGCCAATATTGCATGAAGTGGTAGAATATGTGCTTGAGGAAAGAATCACTCACTCGCTGGAAATCCCACTCCCAACCTTTTAGGAGTGCAAGTCAACAGGGTCAACAAAGACTGCAGAGAAGGACAAGTTCCTTCACACACTAAAATTCCAGCTCCGATGATAGTGGAAACACAAATGAGAGTCACTAACGGAATGAGTGCTAAGGATGAAATCCACGACAAGCCCGAAATCCCAACTTATCCTCATCTTCGGCGTGAAACTACTCGATGCCGGAGTGAATTCTTGAGGCTAATTCCAGCACACACCCAAGTTCGAAGTAATCAAGTTTTTTTTGGTTTTTTTTGGTCTTTTGGGTTTCAAATTTGAAATTGATTGAATATTAATTTTTTTATTAATATTTAATTAATAAATCTTCAAAAATAAAAAATAAAAATTGAAATAAAGACATGAAGGAAATCGATATGGATCTTAACGGAAAATTTAATTAATATTGATTTTTATCAATATTTAATTAAAACAAAAAAAAAATTGATAAAACATTAAAAAAGTAATTAAAGAATGAAAATTCAAAGTTGGAAATTGCTTTAAAAGGTTTTTCTTGATTTTATGTTTTAAAATTCAAATTGGTTAATTATTGATTTTATTAATATTTAATTAATTAACCTCTCAAAATAAAAATAAAAACCAAAAAAAACAAAAATTGGGGAAAAGGAAGACTTCTTCATGAAGAAAAAGTGCTCAAATTGGCAAATTCCATAAAGCAGGAGAAAAACACAGACAAGCAGTAGGGAATCTTTTCAAAAAAATGGAAACTTGTGTTAAAATGGGGTAGCTACCTAATTTTAGCATGTAGGCTTTAAAGCAGCGTTTCAAGTTTTTGAGAAGCTATAAGAGAAGGCTTTGCTCATTTCATTCTCACACAAATTGAGAAAGCATTCTTGAGAAGAGAGAGAAGGATTATTTCTAGGTAAGTGTGAAGAAATTTGTGAAATTTTCAAACTTTTTTTCAGTAAGTTGGTAGAAATCTCCATGAGGAGAGAGGAAATTGAATTTCAGACATGATGAAGTAATTCTGGCAGATCTTTGAATTTTGGGATGAAGTGCTTTTCTCTTCTTTTTTTTCTTTATGCTCTTATAAGTTTTTTTTTCTCTCTTTCTATTTTATAGATGGTTGAACCTAGAGGAATCAGCGTAAGCAAAAGGCAACTGATCAAGAATAAACAGAGAGAATTCTACCTAGAATCCAAGATTATTTCAAAGTGGATTGATGTAAAGGACATGAATCTTGGATGCCTCGATTTGAGCAAGTTCTAGAGGAGGATGTTTGGCTACAAAGATCATCACCCGACACACTTGGTTGCCCGAATTGTGAGTAGTGGAATTGTAGCTGCAGCTAGACTCCCTCCTTCCCTTCAGCATGTTGAGTTGATCGTGGAATGTGCAAAATATTATCAGTCCAGTGACAGAACGATCAAGGACTCAAACGGGAATGTCATTGCGGATCTCTCTCCTCTAGCCATTACTGAAGCATTCGGGATCCCTTCATCTCAGAGGTTGGTCTCGAAGACAAACAAGCAGGCACATAGAGTCTATACAGGAGGAGTTCAACATTGTGATGAGATCATCAATAGCAAATGGATGAGGAGGAATAAAACCCACTACTCTAAGTTTCCCAAGGAGCTTGTGTGGATGGATTTCCACCGTGAATATAGTGATCTAATAATGATGCTTAGTAGGATATTTGGCTTACCCCACTCTTACCTATTCAAGACATGGATGTGGTACTTTGTTCAATAGGTAGTAGAGGAGTTCAATCACATTGATTGGGCTGGGTTGATTAGGGACAACCTCGATGAGTAGCTGAGGAATCTAGAGCATTCAAAGAAATTATTCATAGGCTCATATGTAATATATATGCTGGCATGAAATACAAGGTATGAAGGACTGAGGTACAAGGGAGTCCTCGAAAGTGGAAGTCCAAGGTTAAGGGTCCATGACTGTTACCCACAGCTGCATCTACATGCTATAGATTACTACACCCAGGTTAATGATGCATTTGTAATGCACATCGTCAGAACCTTGCAGAAGGGATTTCATATGAGATTGTCTTCTAAGGCAATGAAGCTAGTGGAGGAATTCGGGGAATGGTTCATTCAGTTTCCCACCTTCTCCTATATCAAATTGCATGGATTTTTTGAGCAGCCATTCAAGCTTCCACAGTACCCTACTGATAAAATGGTCTTGTTGGAAGTCACCCGATAGTTGATAGCCTATGAAAAAGTGTTGAAGAAGAAGAAGAAGCTAGGACTAGAGTTTCCATTGTCCATTGGAGGGGATGTAGTCAAAGTGTGTCCTTGTTTACCGGTAGCTGAGAGGTCATCTGATGAGCTAAAATTCTTCCATCTACCACTCTATCTAGGAAGTCTGGCTTTTGACCCATATAATAAGATTAGAGTAGTGGTAGGGATGAGGCATCAACACAAGGCTCACCTTGAGGATTTTTGGGTGAGTGCAGTTGATGAGAATGAGGTCAGGAAGAGGATTTCCTCCCGATTACCCTTGGACTTGATCAGTGCATGTAAGATTGTCCACATTCTTGATTAGATGGAAGAGGACACAAATGTACTCCAGAGAGGTTTTAACCTAGATAAGGAGAAGGTCATTCATCCTTATGATTGTCTGAGGAAAGAGATCGTGGATCTTGATATATTGATGAAGCCAGTTGTGGACTTCACAAGGTGGTGGGTAGAACAAAAACTTGAAAGGATGACTGTGTCAAAAGAAGATTGGACCTACAAGTTGGTGGGTCATCCACAGCTGTGAGATGAGAGACCAACACAACCATCTGGAGGAGGAGTAGAAGAAAGAGACATCCCATCAGGTAGTACAGAACATAGAAAGGAGAAGGGTGCAGCTCAGGAGATGCATATAAAGAGGAGATTGGATCTTCATGTTGAAGAACCACAATAGAAAAGATTAAGGTCTGAGGATGCACCATCTTGTACTATTCTTGCTCCTTCTAATCAGCTAGTGCCACATCTGGGAGCTCCAATTTCTCACGCAGCACCTACGCAACTAGTCTATCTTCAGAATACGACAACTTCCACAAGGACTCGGGAAGAACAAGATGAAATGAAAGACTTAATGGAACAAGTTAAGAAGTTGTCTACTAAGGTTACTTACCTCAGAAATTAGAATAATCAATTGCAAAATTCTCAAAGGAATTATCAGTCTCATCAAGGAAATAACTGAGGGTATCAAGAAAATCCTCCAGCTCACCATGAGAATCATGAAGATAACAATCAAGGATACCATAACAACAATCAAGGTTATCAAGAAAATAGTTCTGGGTATCGAATTAACAATCAAGGATACCATAAAAGACCATGGAATACAAATCCAAACAATGGCAGAGTTCCTTCACCATTGGACAATCCACCAGCTTCTGAAAGCCAACCTGTTGACAAAGTTTTCCTAGCAAAAGTAGCATTTTTTGGATGGTGTAGACTGCATGAAACTAATCAACATTCTGAGTTACAATGCCAAGAGTTTCAAAGAGCAGCTGATATATTCAAAGGAGAAGTAAGAAATACTACTGCACCTAAAAATCCTCCACCTACAGGCTATGAGATAGTGGCTGCTCCTAGATACGACCAGGCATTGGTCTTTAATGATTTCAAGTTTCGACCTCCTAATTCTGAGGATTACATGCCTATACAAACTAATCAAAAATTCCCACCTGCATTAGCAAACGGTCCCGTGGAGGTGCCACGATATCAAGTTCCACCTGAGAATCAACCTCCACCAGTTTCCCCAAATGAGCCACTGCAGAGGGATGGATTTTTTTTCCCTCCACTTTATAATAGTGTCCTAGTAGAAGGAGTAAGTAAAGTTCAAACTTTTCAACAAACATCTAGAAATGCTCCATTAAGGACTTATCAGAGAAATTATAGAAATCATGAGCCATTGACAACATCAACTCCTCCAAATAACTTTACAACTCCTCCACATCCCAATGCCAATAATACTCCAAGTCCCCTCAAGGATTTATCCAAGTATCAATATCCTCGTAGTGCACAAGGAGAAAGAGGTCAGTCTATTGTGACCAATGCTCTGCAAAGTTAGAAAGGGAAACTTGTGATGCATTCTACTACACAGAATGGAGGACAAAAGAAAAATAAAGAACAAGGGTAGAAAGAAAATCCCCCTAGGGAGGAATTCAAGAGGCCGAGCTCTTGCGTACTGGAAGAATTCAAGAAGATAAAATTAAGTCTACCACTATATGAACTAATGAAAATTCCTGAGATAAGGGATGCATTGTTGGGAAGTCTAAATGATGCACCTCTGAAGATCATCTCATAGAATGCTTCATACCCACCAAGAGGTCCCCCTAGCAATCCTCAATCTAGTTTTGCAAAAAACACAAATGTTGTTGATGTAAAAACAAGTACACCTATTGTCTCACAAAGTTCAAGCTTCATTGGGATGGTGCAAAACTATTCTGAGGAAGGATTCTGGCAAAATGATCCTTCATTTCAAGAAGAAATAATGAGAGATCTCACCACTCTCGTAGAACAAACAAGTTCTATTCAGAATGGGAGCAACACCTGACAGAATGTAAAAAATGAGGAATTCAACCCTAGAGCACAAAAACCTGTGGTTTTCTACCAAGGAAAAGAAGAGTCTGCCCCTTTCCTTGTGTCAGTCTGAATTTTTTGAAAAATGTTACACAACTATCTAATTGACTCTGGAGCATAAAGTAATGTAATGCCCCTTGATATATGTAGAAAATTGGGATTAGTTCGATTACAAATAGATAAGAAGGTGACTCAGCTGGATAAAATAGAAGTTCCAGTTATAGGAGAACTAAATAATATTCATATGCAATTGACTTCAGATCCACGAGTTCAGAGTTGTATCGACATATCATTTGTGGACATCCCAGAAGGGTATGGAATGCTTTTAAGTAGAGAATGGGAAAGGAAATTGAATGGATACATAGCAACTGACTTCTCCAACATGTGGCTTCCATGGAGAGGAATCCAAAATTAGATAAGGATAGAGAGCATGCCGAGGCTCTAATTGTTGATAACTGAATATGGAGAAGATAATGAGATTCTGTTCATGGAAACAAGTCTGGGCTCTTATGCACCTAAGAATGGGGAAATTTTGATGTTACAACATTAAAACCAAGGGGGATGCCCAGACATGATGCCCAAGTTTACAGAGGCACCAACTGACGATAATTCAGAATCATCAATGACAGAAGGAATGTTTGAAAATTTCAAGAATTTTGTCTTGAAAAGTGTTAAGAAAGAAGTTGAGTTGGGAAAAGATGCTCATATTCAGAATTTGTTACTTCCTAATTGGTGCAGAATACATAATGCTTTTCATTCTAAAATATCATGCACAATGTGCAAAGCTGCAGTTGCTCAAGTTTCAAAGATGGTCCCACAAGTATCAGTGGCATGAAATTTTGAAGTTGTCAATGTAGAATATCCAAGTCAAGTAGCAACCTTAGAACCACAATATAAAGAAGTCAAAAAAGGCAAGAAGAAATTTTTTGAAGAAGAACATGAGAAACAAGTCAAGAAATCAGAGGGTGAACCTTCCAGTACTCAAGTCAATGATCAAGTCTGGAATTTATAATTCGATGGATCAAAATCAAAGAAAGGAAGTGGAGCTAGTGTTGAACTTGTTAGCCCAACAGGGGAAGCCTATCTCATAGCGTATAGATTGTAGTTTCCTTGCACAAATAATGTGGCTAAGTATGAATCACTAGTTATTGATTTTCTCCTCACTATCCAAAAAGGTGCCAAGATCTTGTACATACGTGGAGATTCAGACATAGTGGTAGGACAAGTTCAAAAATAGTACGCATGTCATGATAAAAGATTGGGTCGGTATCACAACTGAGTTTGGGACTTGATTGAAAGCCTTGATGCCTTCAACATTAAAATAATAAATCGGACATGCAATCCAGTAGAAAATGCATTGGCTCAATCTGCAAGTTCTTTGGAACCATTGGCCATGGATTGTGTGAAGAAACTCATAGTTGAATTGACTTCAATGCCATCTATTCCAGAAAACATAACGAACTTCCAAGTATTTGAAGATGATAAGCATATCCTTGATTTCCTAACAAGTTCAAAGGTCTTTGAAGCACAAGTCACAAATGAGGGAGAACGACAACAAGCTCAGTTCGAAATAGATGAGATAATGAATTTGAGGACAAATACTATTCCTAAGGGGATGATTGAGCTAGAAAGAATTTTTGATTCAGACAGATTGAGTGCCCTCAAGTATCAAACAACTGAAGGAGGGGAATGTGAAAAAGTGAACTTAGGGACTAAAGGAAATGTGAAGATTGTTTTTATTGTTAAAGTTTGTACTCCTCAGGAAAAGGAAGATATTCTGAAGCTTATGATGGAATTCCCAGATGTGATTGCATGGGGATACGAAGATTTGAAGACTTATGATACCTCCCTCATCACACACACAATTCCATTGAAGCCAAATAGTAAACCATTTCATCAAAGATAGAGACCGATAAATCCCTTGTTAGAGCCACTAAACCATCAAGTGAAGAAATTGCTTTCTGTCAGAATAATTTTTCTAGTAAGACACTTGACGTGGGTCACCAACTTGGTTCCTATTAGGAAAAAGAGTGGAGAAATAAGATTATGTGTGGATTTCTACAATCTTAATAGAGCTTCAGAAAAGGACAACCATCGAGTGCCATCACTAGATGAGGTTATACAAGTTATGAATGGATCCCAAATGATGTCATTTTTAGATGGTTATTCTAGGTATAACTAGGTGATGGTAGAAGAAGAAGACAGACTTAAAACTACATTCACCACTAAGTGGGGCAAATTTTCATATAGGAGAATGCACTTTGGTTTGATTAATGCCAGAGCCACTTTTCAGAGGGCCATGGACTATGCTTTCAAGGATTTGATCGGTAAATGCATTATTATATACATGGATGATCTCACTGTATTTTCTAGGTGCAGAGAAGATCATATGACTGATTTAAAGAGAATATTTTTGAGATGCAGAAGATATGGAATTTCATTGAACCCAAAGATGTGCATGTTCATAGTCATAGGGAAAAATTATTGGGACATGTGATTTCAGAACATGGAATCTCAATCGATCTCGAGTGCATCGAAGAAATTTCAAAGTTGGGGCTACCAGCTAGTCACAAAGAGTTAAAGTCATTCTTTGGAAAAATAAACTTTGTAAGGAAGTTCATATCAGGATTTGCAGAAATAGTCAAGCCACTGAATGACATGTTAAAGAAGGGTGCAAAGATAGATTGGACACCTGTAGCAAAAAGGGCTTTCGAGGAGATAAAGAAAGCAATTGTGGATGCTCTTGTTTTGATCAATCTAGATTATGCTAGACCATTCTACATCTACTCATTTGGATTAGAGCATATCTGTGCAACTATCCTTACTCAAAAGATGGAGGAGAAAGATGAGTATCCTATTGCCTTTATGAGCTTTCCATTGAAGGATGTAGAATTAAAATATCCAAACATAGAGAAGCAAGCCTATGCTTTGGTGAAGGCAATTAAGAAATTTCAACATTATATTTTGAGAAGCAAAGTTTATGCAATTGTCTCAGATGCGGCAGTGAAGACACTATTGATGCAAAATGAATTGGGAGAAAGAAGAGGAAAATGGATGTCTATCATTCAAGAGTATGACATGGAGATACAACCTATGAAGCTGGTTCAAGGACAAGCTCTGACACAAACAATCGCAACAACTGGTCCTGGATTGGTTCAACAAGTATATGTGATGGAAGAAGTATCCCCAGATGAATGGTATGATAACATTGTTTACTACCTCCTAAATCACAAGTCTCCTACACACCTAAATTGTGTCCAAAAGTGTGCCTTGAGAATGAAAAGCCAACAATTTATGCTTCAAGGAGCAGTTCTATATAGAAAGAATCATGATGGAATCTATTTGAGATGTGCCGAAAAAGAAGAAGCAAAGCAGACCCTAGAACATTTTCATAGCAAGTATGGAACCAGTCACGGAAGTAGTCTCTCTATGGCCCACCAGATTTCAAGAGCAGAATATTACTAGCCCACATTATTTAAAGATGTCTACGAACATGTAAAAATTTGTCACACTTGTCAAGTAGCGGCAACACGTGAAAGAAATCATGCAATGCCTTTGCAACCTGTTATTGAAGTCAGACCTTTTGCAAAGTGGGGGTTAGACTTTATTGGTCCAATTAATCCACCTTCTTTGAGACAACATAGGTACATCCTAGTTGCTACTGATTATTGCACTTGCTGGCTGGAGTCTCAAGCTCTAAAGAATTGCACAATAGAAGTTGTCATCAAGTTCCTTGAAGAAAATATTGTCACAAGATTCAGATGTCCCCATGCTCTTGTATACGATAATGGTACTGCATTTAAATCTCTAAAGTTTTCAAATTCGGCATTTGATTATGGAATAACCCTGAAGTTCTCATCAAATTACTATCTTCAAGGAAATGGGTTAGCTGAGTCAACAAACAAGAATCTGCTAAGTGCTATCAAGAAGTTATTGGACAAAAATCCTAGGGACTGGCATACACGTAGCTAAGATTTGCACTTTGGGCAGACAGAATAAGAATCAAGAGCTCTATAGGAACATCTCCCTATCATTTGGTTTATGGACAAGATCTGATTTTTCCCATTCATTTGAGGATCCCGACATTGCAGTTTATGCAAGAATACATGGAAGGTGAAGATATAGCATGCACACGATTGACACAATTGCTTCTCCTGGAAGAGAAAAGAGATCAAGCACTGGAAAAGTTTGCAAAACATCAAGCCGTGGTAAAAAGATGGTTAGAAAAAATGGCCAAAGTTAAGGATTTTTGAATTTTAGATTTGGTACTCTGTTGGGATAAGGCCCGTGAAAAGAGAGGTGATCACGACAAGTTCGACAATTTATGGATGGGGCCTTTTCAAATTTCTGAGATACTGGGAGATAATGTATTCAAGCTAAGAACTCTGACAGGACAGGAAGTCTCGTTGCCTATCAATGGGCAATTCCTCAAGCATTATTTTTGCCATTAGGTTTCCTTCTAGAAGCCTACCATGTACATAGTTAGTCTAGGTTTCTCCTTGCATTCCTTCATTTTGGTTTTCCTTTTTTCATGGAGGGGATTTTTGTTTACTTCCCTTGTTTCCTTTCCCTTCGTTTCATCCCCGTTGGTGGGATTTTGGCTTTCTATAGTTTAGGTTGTTAGTTTAGGGTTTTGTTTCCCCTAAGCCTAGTTTTCTTAGGCAGTTTTGGTTTTCTTTTGTTTTGGTTTCGGTTTTGGTTTTTTTCTAGTGGCCTGGAGGTTTGGGTGTTCCCGTTTGCATAGGGGCATTGTGTGACTTTGAACTTCATTTGAGGATTCCACTAAGTCTTGTTTATCTGATTTCCTTGATAACTAGTTATGAAGATCCCTAGAAACTAAGGTTATCTTTCTTATGTTCATCATTAGGTTGGAACGCAGACTTGACTCGGGAGGCTAATCATGCACTGTGTCTTGACACTCAAACTCTAGGATTGCTATATTTTTCACACCTAACTATTTCTCCAAGTCCATCTTAGTTTCTTTAGGAGAGGTCATGGCTTGTGAAAATTTTAAAATCTTGCTTCAGTGCCACTGTAATTCCTAAACCCATAGTGAGCTTCACTGCTCACGAGCCAAAAGAAAAGAAAGGAATGCAATAGCAATTGAAAAGGATAAAAGAGTAAATAAAAGAAAAGATGAAATAATTGGCTTTTCAGGGTACATGAAAATCTCCATAGGTGTTCAAAAGAATAATTCACCGGAAGTGGAGCAATCTCCGTTGGTTTTACAGTGACAACTCCGTCGAGGCTATGAACGGCTGACTGGTAGCGGGGCAATGTCCAGGATGCTTTTGGAGTTAAGAAGAATATATAGCTTACCATGGCCAATCTTAGGGTTTCTGAGTGGTCTTGTTGAGTGGAAATTAAAGCATTTTCACACACATAGGTAATTCAAGGATGATAGTGTCTTGATCCAATATATCATTCCCCTCCCCTTTTGAGTTATATTTTCTCTCTTCGTGATAGCGTAAGTTTGTTAACCAAGGAATCTAAGTTCAAAGTAAATTTTTATCCTTGAAATGTTTTCAACATTTGACTCGTGGAGTTGCCAGATGTTGTGGCCTCTTCTCCACACATCACCCCATCAGCGATGGGTTCCCGCTCTTCTTTCTCCTATTGGCTTGGCCCTATTTTTTGGGTCTCAAGTCTCTGTTAAAGGTAGTCTCTTAGAAAGATAACTAAAGGGTAGAGGAATCTGCAGGAAAGCAAATGCCTTCACGAAGGAAAATCCCTCTAATGTGCTTTCTTGTGCTTCCACTTCTCTCGGAGTGCATTTCAATGGAGTCAACGGACTCCTCCTTGAGGACCAAAATCCTTCACACACTCCAAATCATGCTTCGATTTCCTTGGAGCATGAATGGCAGTAGGTCATGGAATGTGTGCTGAGGATGAATTCTATCACACCCCAAAATTCCCAATTCCAGCTTCCTTGGAGCACATATTGCATGAAGTGGTAGAATGTGTGCTTGAGGAAAGTATCCATCACTCGCTGGAAATCCTGCTCCCAACCTTTTAGGAGTGCAAGTCAATAGGGTCAACGGAGACTGCAGAGAAGGAAAAGTTCCTTCACACACTAAAATTCCAACTCCGACAATAGTGGAAATGCAAATGAGAGTCACTCATGGAATGAGTGCTAAGGATGAAATCCACGACAAGCCCGAAATCCCAACTTATCCTCATCTTCAGCATGAAACTACTTGATGCCGAAGTGAATTCTTGAGGCTAATTCCGACACACACCCAAGTTCGAAGTAATCAAGTTTTTTTTAGTTTTTTTGGTTTCAAATTTGAAATTGATTGAATATTAATTTTTTTATTAATATTTAATTAATAAATCTCAAAAAAAAATAAAAATTGAAATAAAGACATGAAGGAAATTGATATGGATTTAATGGAAAATTTAATTAATATTGATTTTTATCAATATTTAATTAAAACAAAAAAAAAATTGATAAAACATTAAAAAAGTAATTAAAGAATGAAAATTCAAAGTTGGAAATTGCTTTAAAAGGTTTTTCCTGATTTTATGTTTTAAAATTCAAATTGGTTAAATATTGATTTTATTAATAGCTAATTAATTAACCTCTTAAAATAAAACAAACCATTTAAAAAAAACAAAACATGGGGAAAACGAACACTTCTTCATGAAGAAAAAGTTCTCAAATTGGCAGATTCTGTAAAGTGGGAGAAAAACAAAGACAAGTGGCAGGGAATCTTTTTAAAAAAATGGAAACTTGTGTTAAAATGGGGTAGCTACCTAATTTTAGCCTACAGGCTTTAAAGCAGCTTTTCAAGTTTTTGAGAAGCTATAAGAGAAGGCTTTGCTCATTTCATTCTCACACAAATTGAGAGAGCATTCTTGAGAAGAGAGAGAAGGATTATTTCTAGGGAAGTGTGAAGAAGTTTGTGAAATTTTCAAACTTTTTTTTAGTAAGTTGGTAAAAATCTCCATGAGGAGAGAGGAAATTGAATTTTAGAGATGATGAAGTAATTTTGGGAGATCTTTCAATTTTGGGATGAAGTGCTTTTCTCTGCTTTTTTTTTCTTTATGCTCTTATAAGTTTTTTTTTCTCTCTTTCTATTTTCCAGATGGCTGAACCCAGAGGAACCAGCATAAGTAGAAGGAAACTAATCAAGAATGAACAGAGAGAATTCTAGCCAGAATCCAAGATTGTTTCGAAGTGTATTGATGTAAAGGACATGAATCTTGGATGCCTCGATTTGAGTGAGTTCCAGAGGAGGATGCTTGTCTACAAAGATCATCACCCGACACACCTGGCTGCCTGGATTGTGAACAGTGGAATTGTACTTGTAGCTAGATTCCCTCCTTCCTTTCAGCATGTTGAGTTGATCATGGAATGTGCAAAACATTATCAGTCCAGTGACAAAATGATCAAGGACTCAGACGGGAATGTCATTGCGGATCTCTCTCCTCCAACCATTACTGAAGAATTCAGGATCCCTTCATCTCGAAGATTGGTCTCGAAGACAAAGGAGTAGAGACAAAGGAGTAGATACACAGAGTCTACATAGTAGGAGTTCAACATTGTGATGAGATCATCAATAGAAAATGGATGAGGAGGAATAAAACCCACTACTCTAAGTTTCCTAAGGAGCTTGTGTGGATGGATTTCCACCTTGAATACAGTGATCTAATAATGATGCTCAGTAGGATATTTGGCTTACCCCACTTTTACCTATTTGAGACATGGATGTGGTACTTTGTTCAACAAGTAGTAGAGGAGTTCAATCACATTGATTGGGCTGGGTTGATTAGCGACAACCTCGATGAGTAGCTGAGGAATCTGGAGCATTCGAAGAAATTCTTCATCAGCTCATATGTAATATATACACTGGCATGAAATACAAGGTATGAAAGTTTGAGGTACAAGGGACTCCTCAGAAGTGGAAGTCTAAGGTTAAGGGTCCATGACTGTAACCCACAACTACATCTACATGCTATAGATGACTACACCCTGGTTAATGATGCATTTGCAATGCGCATCGTGAGAAGCTTGCATAAGGGATTGCATATGAGATTGTCTTCCGAGGCAATGAAGATGGTGGAGGAATTTGGGGCATGGTTCATTCAGTTTCCCACCTTCTCCTATATCAAATTGCAAGGATTTTTTGAGCAGCCATTCAAGCTTCCACGATACCCTACTAATAAAATGGTCTTGTTGGAAGTCACCCAAAAATTGATAGCCTATGAAAAAGTGTTTAAGAAGAAGAAGAAGATAGGACTAGAGTTTCCATTGTCCATTGGAGGGGATGCAGTCAAAGTGTGTCCTTGTCTACCAACAGCTAAGAGGTCATCTAACGAGCTAAAATTATTCCATCTACCACTCTATCTAGGAAGGTCAGCCTTTGACACATATAATAAGATTAGAGTAGTGGCAAGGATGAGGCATCAACACAAGGCTCACCTTGAGGATTTTTGGGCGAGTGCAGTTGATGAGAATGAGGTCAAGAAGAGGATGTGCTCTCGATTACCCTTGGACTTGATCAGGGCATGTAAGATTGTCCACGTTCCTGATTAGGTAGAAGAGGACCCAAATGTATCCAGAGAGGTTTTAACCCAAATAAAGAGAAGGTCATTCATTCTTACGATTGGTAGAGGAAAGAGATCGTGGATCTTGATGTATGGATGAAACTAGTTGTGGACTTCACAAGGTGGTGGGTAGAATGAAAACTTGAAAGGATGACTGTGTCAAAAGAAGATTGGACCTACAAGTTGGTGGGTCATCCACAGCTACGAGATGAGAGACCAATGCAGCCATCTGGAGGAGGAGTAGAAGAAAGAGACATCCCATCAGGCAGTACAGAACATAGAAAGGAGAAGGGTGCAGCTCAGGAGATGCATATAAAGAGGAGATTGGATCTTCATGTTGAAGAATCATAGTACAAAAGATTAAGGTCTGAGGATGCACCATCTTCTCCTAGCCAGATGCCTAGTGTGCATGAAATTGGAGCATTCACCTGGCAGGAAGGAGAGGCAAGTGAAAGAAGAACATAGCAAGGAGAGAAACACATGACTAGACTAGTACAAGATAGATTGAGCATTAATGCCAATGAGAGGTTCATGCCAGGAACAAGTGGGGAACAAGATGTGACAACAGAGGAGAGTCTTGGTGTCTTCTTTAGGAAGATAATTGAGGAAGAGATTCCTGAGGTAGAAGTAGAGGCCCCAGTGGCAGAAGAGGAGATTCCCACGACAGGGGCACTTGCTCCTGAAGCAATGGAAGAAAGTCTAGGAGATGAGGAGATTGATACTAGGGCAGTGCAAGGACAAGAAGAGCTAGTAGTACAGAGGGACCCAAATCCAAATGTTCCAGAGTGGCTCAAGCAGAGGATTCAGAGAAGCTAGGAAAAGGAGATAGACCCCGCGGTTGATTTGCAAGAGATTCTAGATCGAATTGACCGATCAAGAGAAAAGGGAAAAGCCAAGAAATTCACTAAGGTTGTCAGAGGAGAATCCAGATCTAGACTTTTGCAGATATAGACTCTAGTAATCGACAAGACCAAAGATCAAATTGCTCCTGAGGAGTATCACATAACAGAGGTAGATCTTGGTCAAGCCTCTCAAGCATAGGTCATGGAGGAATTTGATGATTCAACACAAGCTGTTAAGGATAAGATGAGGAGGCTGGAAGAAAAATATAAGAGGGTGAAGGAAGAGAATAGGGCTTTATTTGCGTACATTGATGGGTTGCCTCACCCAATTTGAGAACACGACCCATCTTTTGTTCCACCAACAACTATTCTAGCCAAGTCAGTTTTGGCTATCGACAAGATTAGGAGGATTGCTCAGGGTGCAAGGACTTGGATTAAGCGGATTGAGGATGAAGCCTACATCCACATTGAGGAGTTAGTATGAATTCATGATAAGGCATTGGCCATTCTTTCTCGGATTTGTTGCATAAAGGAGACTTGGGAAGATGAGCATATCTATGAGGATGGGGCAATCTGTGACTTGCAGGAGCTGATGGAAGCTCCTAGGTAGGTCTTGGTTGACGATAGGGTCATTGGAGAAGGAGCATATGATTTGTCTCGGTGGTATTATGCAGTTCTTATAGCAAAGGACATGTTTGAACATTTCAGTAAGGAGTCAGCTCGATTGAAGGGGATAGTTAAGAATATCTAGCAGGAGCTCTCCAATACCATTGCATCATTATGGTTGCAAAGGTTGGCCGAGGAGGAAATAAAAATAGACAACATGAAGGGGAAATTGGAGGATTTCTTTAGGCTCAACTCGTTCATAGGGGATGATTTTGAGAACCTCTCTTCCTTCTCAAACAACATGCACACAGCCCAGGATCTATTACCAGAATGGGAGGATAGCCTGAAGAGATCAGAGCGAGCAGTGTTGGCACTGGAATTCAGATAGGAATCAACACCAAGTGTCAGCATTAATGAGTTGGAGTCCATATTAGGTAGATTCCAAGAATTCAAATGTGGAGGTCAATGGTAGATGCATTTAATGCATAGTGGACATTCATGTAGTGGTCATTTATGACACCCCACTCTCTTCTTGAGCATGCATGCATAGTGGGAATTTATTACCCACTATGGTAGTGGTTTCTTCCTTGCATTAATTTAGATTCCCTCTTCTATACCCTAACCCTAATTAGGGTTGAGGTGGCAAAATCTTGGCCATCGGTTATTGTTTTGATCTGGGCCTTTCATGGTTTTTGAAGACCTATATAAGGCCTCTTCTTCGCATTTGTAAGGAGTGAATTTTGAGATTGTTTCTTATGAGCTATTGAGACAATAAAATTTTCATTGAAGTGTGGTGATTATTTGATGTGTCTTAATGCTTGCTTGGTTTCATTATTCTCTCAATTAGATTAAGTTTAGTAGATGAAGTGTTGTGATTGTTTTTGGAGAATATAATGATGTTTTGATGAGTTCCCATGGTTCATACTTTTGATGTTTTAGTGATTCTAAATCATCATGCAAAGTTAGCCTGAACCCCTTATCCACGTGCTTCACTTCAATCATTCATACAAACCCTTGAAGATTGCACCAGTCCACGTGTAGTTGTAGCTTGACTTGGCAAAGCGTGACTTGGTAATTAAGGAACTCATCCATCAGTGTACTTTCCTTGGCTATCATTACCCTTAGGATTAGATTATAATCTTTGAACCCTAAACCCTTTTAATTTCTGCATATCAGGTGAAAAACCCAAAAATAGTACTTAATTGAAAATATTTTGATAGTACCCATATTCATCATGACATAAAGGATTGAAAATGTAAGGCCCCTTGTGATCATCAGCAAATCACATCAACACCGAGCATATCCACGAGTCGAGGAATGTTGGAGCTATTGTATGATCTTTTTGCAATCTTAGCATACTCAATACTTTGTTCAAGAGAGGATAATATATCTCGATATTTTGTTCTACTATTTGGTGAGTCATAAAACACGCATCAACAGCCCTCAATTATAAATTTGATCCTAAAGTTCCAAAAAAAAATTTAAAAAATTCCCACTTCCATGACAAATAACCCTAATCCATAAATAGAATATATAGCCAAACTTTATTAGATAATTTTGACGTTATTATTCTAAGAACATATTGCACATTTTTCTATTACCCTCAATCTGTCAACTACAATTATGAAGATGGTGACATGAGTCAATGTACCTAAAATCTATTGAGATTATCTTACCAAAAAAAGGAACATATTTAAATATAATATTTTTTAGTTTTTATCAATAAGGGGCCGAAGCCGAATAGTTTCTATATATAATATAAAATAGTAACATATACGAAGTTCAGAGCATAATTAAATCCATATAGTTTTAGAGGTACTCAAGAAAGTGAGCTTGCTTTCTCGGTACCTTTATAGATAACCAAAATAAAGACCCGAGAATCCAGCAGATGCTATATCCCTATGCTGAGAAAAAAATAAAACTGTATACTGAAAAACAAAAGGAGCCAAAGAGATGGCATAGCACCCATGTTAATTCAAAGAAGAGGAAGAGTCCTAATCCATGCTCCCTCGGCTCCCAAGAAATGAAATTTTCACTTCAACGCCATCCAAGTACACTGTCTCAACTCTGATATCTTTCAAAATGGATTTCCTATCTCCCGAGGAAACATAAACAAGCATACAAGCTGATGAAATGACAGAGTGTTTAGAAAAGACTGCCTGTAAACAAGACCACTTGTCAAAGATCCTTGGCAATCAAGCAACTTTGAAAACAAATTTTGAAACTTTTAAGACCATTGTTGGAGAGGTGGGTTTACAGACCTACTTGTAGAATTTGTCTCACTTAAAATATTATTCATGTGTGTACCTCTGGCCGCTAGATTGGCTAACTCATCAGCCTTAGAGTTGTCTTCACGAAAAATGTGATTGACCTTTATAGATTCAAAACTCCTAGTTAACTGCAAAAGAACTTCTAAAGAAGCTTCTAGGTGCCAATTAGGTGTCACCCATGTTTTTACAGCGTTTATGGTTATCATGGAGTCTCCTTCAATGTCCAATTTTCTCAGCCCTAACTCATGTGCTAATGCAAGACCATATAATAAAGCTTTGAATTATGTCATATTATTGGTGTCTTCTTCCAAAGGTTTAGCCAATTCTATTATGACTTTATCTACTAATGAATGTATGATGCAGTTGGCCCTCAATGGACCTGGGTTTCCTTTTGAGGCTCCATCAAAGTTGAGCTTGAACCAACTCAAAGATGGAGACATCCAAACACAGGAAGCTCTTTGGGTATAATTAGGTTTTCTACCTCTGCCTATTATGATTAGGGCTTTGAGTCCATACCATCTCTTGATCATTTGGTCATCCCAGCATGTGTAGTACTTGTGTTGGGCTGATTGTGCTTGTAGGTGAGAGTTCATAACCTCAACTATAACTACTTCAATTTTATTGAGAATGGAGTCAATTCCCATAGATTTGTCTTGAAAAAGTCTCTTGTTCCTTTCTTTCCATATCTCCCAAATCAGAATAGATGGTGATATATTCCATAGGTTCTCACATAAGCTTTCTTCATAGAGTTTGGACCAAGATATCAAAAGTGAAAGAATCTCCAATGGAAATGCTGAAAACCATCCTAATTTTGTGCATAGCCAATTCCAACAATATTTAGAGAAAGGATATGATAACAATAGATGGTTAACGTCCTCTTCACACTTATAACAAATAAGTGCATCTGGAAGGTCCCTGATATCCCATCCTAAGGAGACTATCCATAGTTAAAATTCTGCCCTGAGAAACTGCCCACTTGAATAAGCCTACTTTAGGGAGACATACATTGTTCCAACATAACTGTATTGGAATTTCCCATGTCTTTATTTGGATAGGTCTTAACAGAATTTTATAACCATCCTTCACATTGTATATCCCTGATTTTGTCCCATTTTAGATGATCTCATCCCTTCCCTGCTTGCGAAAGAAGAATCTGTCTTTGAGCAACCTTTTTAATTTGCATAATTCCAATGGATCAAGGCTGAGTTCTGAAAAGTATTTCCACTACCAAGATCCATCCATTGAGGAGATAGAGGTAGAAGAAATACAGTCTTTGAGGAAAGGACCCCAAGAAGCTGAATAGAACCGAGCTAAATTACCTTCTCTGATATTCCAAGAAACATTGTTATCCACAATGTGTCTAGATTTGGAGATGAAATTCCAAATTTTTGATCCTCTTGGGAGATCCTTGATTCAAAAAACCTCTTCTTCAAAATAATTTCCAAGATACTTTCCCCTTAAGATTCTAACCCATTTGAAATTTTGATTCTTCAAGATTTTTCAATATAGCTTAGCTCCTAAAGCTTGATTCTACCACAGGTGATTTTTAATGTTAGTACCTCCTGCAATTTGTGGTTTGCAAATCTTATCCCAAGATATAAGAGAAAATTTCATGTTTGTGTCTGTTCCTTGCCAAAAAAATTTCCTTAGTTTCTTCACCATATCCATATATCCACCTATAGAAAGAGAAATGCAAGACATTAGGTAAATGGGGATTGCTGCCAAGGTAGCTTTTATCATCACAATTCTACCCGCCCAAGAAAGCCACTTTGATTTCCAATTATCCATCTTCCTATCCATCCTTTCATTTATGAGTTTCTAGACCATAGTAGTTCTTAAGGTGTTGTCTATGGGAATTCCTAAGTAAGAACACGGGAGAGAGCCTAATTTAAAGTGCAAAACCTTTTCTATTTTCTGTTGAATTTTCTTTTTTGTGTGGAAAAAGAAAATCATTGATTTTTCTTTATTAGCTTCTTGTTCAGAAGCTTTAGCATACTTATCTAGTATTGAAGTGATCTGCTTAGCCTCCTGAATAGAACCTTTACTGAAGAGAAGGATGTCATCTACAAATTGTTGGTGTGTGACCACTTTAACTGAGGAAGTGATTTGAATCCTTTGAATGCTATCTTGATCTTGTAGACTTACTAAGTTGTAGCCCAAGGCTTCAGTCATAATGATGAAGAGGAAAGGGGATAGTGGATCTCCTTGTCTGATTCCATTAGAACCTTCAAAAAACCCTTAAAGTGATCTATTATACAATAAAAAATCAAATTTACCCAAGCCTTGGAGAACCTAAAGTTTTCCATGTATTTTGCTAAGAATCTCCAATTCACCTTATCACCTTATCATAGGCTTTTTTAATATCTAATTTAATAATCATACTAAGTTGTTTGTTGCATTGGGTGGAATGGATGCCTCCTTGAGCTATAATTCATTTAATTTTTATACTTATTTCTATATTCAGTTTTTATAATTTTACATTGTCAATTCCAATTCTTATATTATTCATTCTACATAGGTTTTCATCTTTCTATAGACATCTTTTGATTCTTGTATCGTTCTTATCTTATGTCCCCATGGGGATGCTTAAGTACATTTTGTACTTAAATTTAAAGAGTTATGTGTTCCCATGGAAATTTTAAAGTGTGAAAAAAGTTGCAGGACAAGAGGGGGCTTTGAAATTAGTAGTCACTGCATATTACCAATAATACGACATAGCTCCACAAATATTTTATTTCTATTTTTTCTATGTGTAATTTATTATTAAATTAATTAATTTAAATTTCAAGTTTGCTTCAAAATAAACAGCAAAATACATATTCATGGGGCCATTTTATTTTTTTTATCGATGAAGGGCCGAAGCTGAGATTTATATATATATAAATAAAAACATAAATTAACAAAGTATCTATCATCAGTTCAAGCCCACTGTTGCAAGGCCTAATGTTCAGAACGAAATCATTACAACTTTCAGCAACAGTAATCGGCTGTTAGCAATATTTACTTCTAAAACCCTCAATTTTGGTACTTCTTGTTGCAAAAAGCATCTGCAAACTTAGAATTGAAAAACAACGGTCACTGAGCCCCTCGGATCAGTCAGCAATAACTGCGCCACCAAACCAGTTGAAAACCGCTACTAAAGCCATCAATTCTGGTACTTCCTTACACGAAACTCCTCTGCAAATTTGAATTTGAAATGCAACGGTCATCCTCAGGGCGCCAACAGTCTATCAACGGTCATCATCTGAACTGAGATCTACTTTATATCCCCACCATTAGATCATCATGTTTCGCGGGCTTGGCAACTTTAACTCCACAACGCCGACATTCCCTTAATGGTTGTCGCATAATCGCATAGTTTGAAAATGGCTTATGCGAACATGCGACACCCCATAAACCTTCGCCACCGTTACCTGCCCTTGGCTATGGGCCATTAGCTTCACAAATATATCCTAAAAAAAATTGAGCTGCCACTGCTAACCAAAATAAACTAAGCAGTAACATGGAAACATAAATAAAAATATACACAATTCTTCCATTTACAATTACAATTATCGAATTTGAATGCTGTATAAATATAGTATTAGGTTATCGGGCCAAAGCACCACCTTATGGTGCAGTACAAGCTGTTCCATGTTAGTGGCTCAGAATTTCAGTATGAAAAATCAGCTATAGAATGAGCCCAGTTTTATGATTATAATTGAGCACAAGAATTAGCACGCTGTACAGAGAGGCAGTCTTGAAAGAATAGGGTTATGTCCAAGGTGAGGGTAAGAATTCACATTGAGTGTGCTCTTTTTATGTTTGGATATTTTCATCTGTGAAATTGCAGCACACAGAACATCTACAAGTCCCATATTTGTTTCTTGCTTTTCAAACTCTTTCTCTGAAAGTGATAAAAGAGCATGATCAACTACATCAATAAGTGAGGACTGTAAATTCCTACATATGCACTTCTCTTTTGAACTTGAATTATCTATGTTTTTCTTTCTCTCTGACTTGTATGGAGACATCAATTTTGACTCCTTAAAGAGCTCCATGTCAGATTTTGTATGATACAGAACCCAAGGATGGTCTGTTAACAAAATGCATAAGAAAAACCTCACAACAAATGTATAAATTTATACCAAAAGTGTGAAGCTAAAAATATACATACTCAAAGCTTCCTCTAGAGAAAGCCTCTTCTCAACATCCCTTGAAAGCAAATCCTTTGCAGGTTCACAAACAGACTTCCACTTTTCACTGTGGAAATCCAACTGTACATTTTTCACTGCCTCAACAATGGCGTCCACAGAATCCCCAGTAAATGGTAAGCTACCAATCAAGAGCCCATGGAGGAGGACACCAGCAGCCCATACATCCACCTTTTCTGTATATTTCCCTGCCAAAACTTCAGGGGCAACATATGCAGGACTGCCGGCCAAACCTGATAAGTTTTGGCCTATATTCAATACAAACAAGAAGTTTTAATTGAATGATAATCTTCGTAATTAATTTATTTTAAAGGGTTTGGGTTTCATAAAATGAAAAGAGCTGCAGTTTTATGAAATTTTGAATCCCATACCATTTGCAACATGCAAAGATAGGCCAAAATCAGATAATTTCATGTGTCCATCACTGGTGAGAAGTATGTTCTCAGGTTTTATGTCCCTGTGAACAACTCCCATCTCATGGCAGTGTTGAATTACAGCAAGCAACTGTCTGATCAGTTGTGCAACTTCCTTCTCAGAATAAGATCTCTTTTTCAGAGAATCAACTAGGCGTCCCCCAGAGCAAATCTCCATTACAAGATGCAGAGAATCTGCATCTTCGTACACTGAATGAAGTGTTACAATGTTGGGATGACCAGACAGGTGCTGCATAATCTCCACTTCTTTGTATGCATTTTGTGGACAATCTTTGGATACAGTTTTGCATGCCATCTCTTCTCCTGTGACCCTGTTCTTGCACAGCTTTACAACTCCGTATTTCCCTCTGCCCAAAATTGGACCCATATAATAGTCAGATTCAATTTTTCGGTCTCTGATGATTTGAGTGGTTTCCTCTATGCATCCACATTTTCTCTTTAAGCCTCTTGGAGTTGTATCACCGAAGCAGATCCCTCTTCTTGGAGTAGAAAGAGTTACACCTGGTGCTGGATGATAATGAACAGAGCCCAATTGTTTAAGTGAGAAAGGCGAGGCAGATGTGGTTGATGCACCATCATCACACGAGCAAATCACCTGCTGTGATTCAATATTATCTACACCTGTGCTGTTCGTTCTCCTCTTCTTTACAGGAGTCATCTTTGCTTGGACCTCGGATTGCATGCCAGAAATCACCAAAAAAATGACGAATTTCAATTTGTAAAAGAAATTTGATCCAATTATCTTGGTTGTTACAAACACAGCCGAATGTATCTGTAACAACAAATTCAAAATTAATGAAAACCTGCTAAAATAATCCAAAAACATATACACAATTGTCTGAAAAACAGTACAAAATACAGTTCTTATAATCATTGATTTGAAAAACAGTACAAAATCCAAAATCAAATCCCCAAATCCAACATTAAATCTCATTTCTCACTCCATGTCATTAATGTTCAAATAAAAGATAATCAAAAACACTACTTCAAAAGTAAACAAACCAAAAAATATCTGATAAAACTAAAGAAGGAAATTTACCTGTGATTCAGCTTCAGTCTGCTAATATGTGAAGATAATCTTCGACAAAACTTTCCAGTTCAACCTTTCACAAGTTTCCAAACCCTCGCTTTCTCTTGGATTTCAAAATCCTCTGCAATTACAACACCAAATGAAGCTAAAATCGTCTCACAATCCTCCAATTACTGGAGCAGTGAAAAATGAATACGTTTAACAAGATCGACAAGCAAATTCGCCTGCAATTGTCTGTCTCTCTGAAATCAGGAAAGAAATTTGTTGGTTGAACTTCTGTTACTTTGGAACAGATATTTATATTTAGCGTGTATGAAGGCGGGAAACTTTTATCATTTCATTATGATTTTTTTAAGGACGACATGCAAAGGGCTTAATAAATCTTTTAAGAAGGCGGCTTTTTTTTTATGTAATTATAAAAATTAAATGTTTCTATAATATTATCTTGATTTCTAAGAAAAGCAAATTTTATAATATTATCTTGATTTGATTTTTCAATTATATTATTATATTTGATAAATGGAAATGTTTCTACTTTTTTCAAGCTAGTGTGGATAAGAGGTGGCTATGAAAAGGATTAGATTTAGAATGTTAAAATAGGAAATATAATTTAAAAATTTTATTTCTTTAAGAATTTGTAATTCAATTGAAATAAATAGATGTTATTTTATTATGTTGAAAAATATTATAATAAAGTAAATTGAAATAAATTATAGAAGGATGAGATTTTATAGTATTACTTTTAAAAGTAAGAATATTTATTTATTTATTTATTTTGATTGGTAAGAGGTTGAAGTCAAGAATTTTATTAATTAATTGTATAAAAATATTACAAAAGACTCCACTCATGCAGGCGCTGGTAGGAAAGAGCAGGGTTGAGAAAACCTCCAACCTTGTCTGGGACCATAGTCCAGATTCTGATACATAAAGTTTCTAAGAGGACATTCCCTCTTTTAACAAGTATTCACATCCTTCTAGCATTTGATTGAAATAAAGAAACAAAAATTACTGAGATCCTAAACTTTTCAATCTCAGTGTCTTTACATTTGAAAGATTTAGAATCTAAATTGCTAATATAAGATCCTGGTTTTTCCTTTGACAAAATGTAAGTGAGGGGTTTTCATTACGCAACTTTGTTCCTTTGTGCCTATGTTACCTATATCCACTTAAAATCTTGGCTAAGATCCTTATTAGTATGTACAAAAACTATTTTATGAATTAACACTCAATCTCAACTTTTATGTTTCTATTAATAATAAAGAAAGAAAGAAAGAAATTTATTACTACCCATTCATGAAAGGCTCGAAATGGGAAATAAGCACTCTTAACCTACTACAAACCTGTATGAATTGCTAACTAACTTGTCTAATAACGGTTAGATTCTAGGGTATAAGATGTAAGAGCCAAAAGAAAGCAGATTTTGTCATAAATAATCATTAGAGTTAATCCAGTCAAGACTTTACTAAGAAGATATGATTTGACTAACCATGCTTCCCATGCAATTGTAGAATCAGACTAATATTCCATACCAATCTAAACATTAGGACCGCGAAGTAAGAAGAGAAAAGGAAGATAATATGGCAAGAAATAGGTAATGTCTCCCAAACATATATAATAATCTATATCCTGTGAGGTTTAACAATTTTTTGAAACACTATCTCCAACATATAAGCATCCTAAAAATAAGGTTTGCTGGGAAAAAGGTTTAATTATTAATCAGGTGTCCTCTCCTTTTCCTGGAGATCGAGCCCTTGCTACAAATATTCATCTCTATACTCTAGTAGTAAAACTATCAATAGATCCAATCATAGAAGGATTATCAAGAGGTGTGATAGTTCTTTTGGCACTATTAATTATTCATAACCAAATTTCTTCTACCGACATAAACTTAATTGTCTAGGAAGCAAGATAAGAACCCCAAAGGAGACACAATTGTTTATATATATATATATATATATATATATATATATATATATATATATATATATATATATATATATATATATATATATATATATATATATATATATATATATATATATATATATATATATATATAAATATTTATTTTTAGTTCCAGTAGTTCATCCTATTTACATGTCATACCGTCTATTCCTTGGTTAGTTAGTTCATTAGCTCTCTTGTTGCCCTCTCAGTATATGTGATTAATGGTGATCTTTTTAAAAGATTTACATAGATTTAAAGCCTGGGAGAGAAAGGAATTAAGTTTCCAATTTGGCGTTGACCCTTTTCTCAAAGCATTGATAATGATTGTTGAATCCCCTTCAATCTCCAAATATTGTAATCTTAGAGAGATACATTTCCTTAGTCCTTTGACTAAAGAAAAAAATTCTTCCCAATTATTTGTTTCAATTCCAATAGGAGCCGCTAGGGCGGCAATTTCAATACCATCTTGCTTATGAATACAACAACCAATACCTACTTTCCTAGGATTTCCTCTCGATGCTCCATCAAAGTTTAGCTTGTACCACCCCTCCTCTAGAGGGCACCATTTGCATTCTTTCCTCTTGGAAACCTTACCTTGATCTCTCGAGCCAATAAATGGAGGAAGGGAGAGACCTATCCATTTCCCTCTCATTTTTTCATCCCAATGGCTCCTATGAAGATCCCTTTTTTGTATTTTGGATGTTCTACTGTTAATATTCTCTATGATGGCCACTTCGATCTTATTACATAATTGCCTTCAATCCAGTTTCTCTTCCTTGAAGATTCTTCTATTTCTCTCTTTCCAAATTTCCAATATTAAAGTAGAGGGGGTGGAGGACCATAGGTTAGCATAAATACTATCTTTTTTAATGGACAACCATGCTTGGAGCATCGCAAGAAGAGAAAAGGGAAAATTCGATGACCAACCCAAGTTCCCTGAAAGGCATTTCCAACATTGGTCCGAATAGGAGCAGATCACAAATAAATGGTCTGTTGGTGTCCAAAATGACGCTTATGATCTTTAGGCTACCAATATACCCTCAGATAGATTTTAGGAATGGTTAACTCCAAAATGTTATGAGGTCTTAGGGTAACTGGACCAACTATAGGGACAAGACTGCCCTCTTCTACTTCTGGCTCTGCAAAACCAAGGCAGGTGTACCTAACCTAGTATAAAATATACTTCATACACCAAGAACTAGGTTTGAATAACAGATAATAGGATAGTAAGAAAGTACTAAGTGTTAACCACACACTCATTGACTCTCTATTACTATGGGGTAGAACCTTACACAACCAAATACTGAAAGCTTAAGGATGGTTCTTAATTTCATGTTTGAATCATAACAACCTCAATCAGGATATGTCAGCAAGGAAATACTTATCTAGGCCAGTGCCTCATCCATTGGGCAAGGTTTCTTAGATAGACTACACACACACACACCAGAATATATCTGAGATTCAAAGCCATAAACACATTTACAATCTCTTTTACTACTTACAGAGTATCCTTACATAGACAGAAGATAAATCTATGTCTCATCTAGAGCATCATTTCATCTAATCCTGGATTAGAACTCAAGAATGAAGGCATATACATAAAAAAGGTTATGCAATGAACTAGAAAGCTCAAAATTTATCTATGTTGACAGAAAGGAGAGATAAGAATCAAGTTCCTGCATTAAGTATGAAGAATCCTCAAGTGTATACAATCAATCCAAAGGAACCATGCTTGTAAACTATAGCTTAGACCTGCAATTTTCTTTCTATTGTCAAAATACACCTAAACAGATCATTACAATTCAGACTGGGTAGAAGACTCACAACCAGAAAAGTTTGAAAATCTAACTCCCAATGACCTTGAATGATCATAAAAATCTCTTTATACCAGGGTTACAATGCGAGCACAATGATCATTTCAAACTCAAAAATTCAGAAACACCTAACCCCATAGAAGAGTTAACATAGACAAGACAGGGATCAAGCCGCAGCAAGAAAGCGCCACCAAACTAGTCAAATCTGGCCACTAAAGCATTCAATTTTGGTACCTCCAAGTCACAAGAAATCCTCCGCAAAAAACCTTGCAATCATATGTGAAATCGGGCGCCAACGGCTAGCCAAAAAATTTTAAAACACCACCATATATCCTTCCTCTTCCCGAAAAATCAAGCGGCCTACATTTAATCCACAACAGTCATGGGCCCCTTTGAAAAGTCTTCGGCCACCTTTAACTCCACACCCGCGATGTCCGGCGGTTAGTCGCATGATCGTAAGCCATGGAAATAGCCCTTGCGATCATGTGACAAGGCCATTAGACCACCACATCTCTACGTCGCATCCAAAAGAACATTGCCACCTCAGCATCCGAAAGATGCCCCATCACCACCTGCCACCAGGCCCCAGGGACACGTGTCAACTGGTCACATCATCGTATGACACGGAGAAGGGCTATGCGAACATGCGACAACCCATGATCCTTAACCGCCAGCATAACCACCACCGCTACTTGCCATTAAGTAATGGTCCCACCAAGCACATCCACCTCAGCACTTACCGGCCAATCAAAAATCAACACATCACCACACCTGGCAAATGGATCCACTGCCCATTAACCCTTTTAAACTCTGCAAGATCAGACGGTTGTCGCATGATTGCAAGGGGAAAGAATATTCCTTGTGGTCATGCGGCAACTGTAGGATTGAAAGGGCTTTGACAACCGGGCCCACATCCAGCTCTTCGTGTAGTCACACTGTCATTTCTCCACCTGTCCCTGACACATCCAACCAGAATATGCCAGGATGGCCTGACCTATCATCGGACCCACAACAAAGCACCGAACAAAAAGAAGATCGGATGGCTGTCACAATTTCGCATAGCCCTGACAAATCCTTCGTGCTTTAGCGATAACCGTTGATGCTCTGTCATGTCAGGAAACTAGGTCCCACCATTACGTGACTGCATGACTAAGGCAAAGAAAACCACCAGCCAAGTCGCTTGATGTTAAGGGCTTAACTGCCAAGAATCAGCGACCAAGAGATAGCCGCAAGTCACCAGGTCGCGGAATAAAGACTTAACCGCCAGGCATTTGAACACCACTAAGAATTGGGACCAACACGGACAGGTGGCAAGCAGTCACATGATCGTATGTCAGAAAAGTCTAACATGCAGCCATGCGACAACCAATCATCTTGAAACCTTTGAAGACCTGGGCCCACCATCCATTGCACTTGCGCATTTATGGAACGCCAGCAAATATGAAACTGTGAGGATGAAAACACACAGGGTTTTCGACAGAAAAGATCAAAAACACACAAGGTTTCTGATGCCAACAGATAAGTGCACAAAAGCTAGAAGGCACAAGGTCGAAAACAATGAGGGTTTTCACACTTACCGAAAACATCATGGATTTTCAAAAACATTGTGGGTTTTCGACACTTAGGTAGATTTTCAAAAAAATGTTTCCTGCAGACCTTAGAACTCAAATAAATCCCTGGGTTTTACAATTCAACACGTGCAATCTAGACTAGAGCAAGGTGACAATATAAAGAGCACAAGGCAGTACACTTTTACAAAAACATTTGCAGGGAGGAGGCCATTTTCAAAGAATTTTTGCTATGACAAAAAATGGCCTAACATGGTCAATATCCTCTTCAAATTTTTCACAAAGAGGGCACCTGCTAGGTCGTAAGAATCCCTTCTTCTTAAATCTATTTGCAGTTAAGAGTCTATAATTAAGGGCCAGCCAAGTACAGAAACCTGCTTTAGGAAGACAACCTTTGTTCCAACATAAGTTGAATGGTATTTTGGTCCTGGGTCTCTTATCGCTATTGGTTATGAGATTATATCCATCCTTCGTGTTATATTCTCTATTCTTTGATCCATCCTAGACCAACTCATCCTTAGTGTTAGTTAAGGAAATCTTCCTTTTATTTAAAATTTTTGTTAATAGCTTCTCCTTAGCTGAAGATATTCCTATATCCTTGAAGGATTTCCATACCCAATCTTCTCCATTAAAAATGATATAATCCTTAAGGAAGATCCCCACCCTAGATTCTAAGAATTTCTTAAGGGAGAGATTATTTAGACTTTTAGATAAAGTTGCATACCCTCCCCAAGAATCAGTCTAGAAAAGACCATCTTCACCTGTTCTTGGGTTCCATGTTAGTTTGTCCATAATAATTTGTTTGCATTCTAACATAAAGTTCCATATTCTGGACCCTCTAGAAGGATTAATTTCTCTAAAAATAAATTAGTGGGTGTTTTATCTCTTAAATATTTTTAGATGAGGATCTTTGCCCATTTAGCCTTAGGATTTCTAAATAATCTCCAAATTAGCTTGGCTCCTAAGGCTCTCCCTTGGTCTCTTAAGTTTTTGAGACCCACTCCACCTTCATTCTTTGGTCTGCAGACATTATCCCAAGAAATCAAGGGAATTTTCATCTTATCACCGTGCCCTTGACAAACAAAGGATCTCAAGTGTTTGTTAATTTGTAATTATTTATTAGAGGGGAGATGAATACATGATAATTGATAAGTTGGCATGGCTGCCAATACCGACCTCACCATGGTTTCTCTTCCCACTGAGGATAGCCATCTACCTTTCGACAAATTCATTTTGTTCTTGATCTTCTCAATAATTGGTTTCCAAATATCTGATGATCTATTGTCCTTTACTAGTGGGAGGCCCAGGTATCTACAAGGAAGCTTGCCCTGTTTAAAATTTAGGATTTGACAAATATCCCTTTCTACCATCTTATCAGTGTTAAAGAAGAAGATTTCTGATTTATCCAGGTGGTGCAGGAGCACACCTAGGCTAACCTCCATTTCTTAGCTATTTTAGCTTCTACTTGACTCTAGCCAAGTCAAGAAGTTAGATTAGTTGTTTTAAGACCTTAGAAGGTCATTTTCAAATGTAGACTAGGTGAATTAGTCACTAGGACTAAGGTCACACAAATAGCCAATGGTAGTTGTTTATTCAATTTCTTAGTGCTAGGAGCTTAGTATGAGGTTAGAGTCTTAAATATGTTCTAAACATATTTAGTTGTTGTAAAGATGCCAAAAGGTCATTAATGGCCTTAGATCCCCAAAATGGTGGAGCTTAAGAGTCCTAAGAAATAGGATTAAGGCATATGTGAAAATTGCCAAATGTTGTAAAATAGTTGTCATGACAACATTTGCAATTATTGCAAATGTTGCATGCAACTCAGTTAGCTTTGGATTCCCATAAGAATAGGAGTGGGGAATAAGCCAACAGGCCCTAAAAACATGGATTTGACATCTAATTCTACCTAAGGCTCAAATCTTGAAGTGTGGAAGGCATTGTAACAAGTTTGAAGTTTTGAAAATAGAGCTCCACAACAGTATTCCTATGAATATCTTGAGTTTTGTGTGGACAGTTAGGTGAAATTGATTGAAAGACCAAATATAATAGTTTTTTAGTGTTCTATAGATATTTTGAAGACTCTTTATTTTTACAAGAAAGTTGATTTGAGTAGGTTTAGGGCATCAGTTAAAGTAGGTTTTGTTTTAGAGTTTCATTGGTACTGTTCTGACCAGTCCGAGCTTTCATGGCTCCCCCATGAAATCTAGCCATGGAAAACAACTCATGATGGATGGATATGTTAGGGGAGTCACTAATGTATATAAATTTAGGATTAGGAGTTTGGGAAATGAGAAGAGCTATTGTTACCATTAGGCCCTAGGTGAGTAGACAGGAGCCCAATTAGTGCTCTAACAATGAAGATTTGAAGTCTTTATGTAGGGTTGTAAAGTACAATACAGCTCCAGTACTTTTTCAAGTAGGTTTTCACCATATATAACCATCCTATGTAGATTGAGATCATACCAATCACCAAAGTTTTGGTTTGAACAAGATTTCTATTAGGATTTAGACTATCCTAAAAATTAGGTCAATTAGCCATGTTTGTCCTTGTTTGTAGGAAGGAGGTATTCGGAGACTTCCAGGTCCCAAAAGTTATAGAATCCTTAAGAAGAGCTAAAAGGGTATCCAAATCCCCAATTGGTTTTTCAAGTTGTTTGAGAAGTTTTAGAAAGGAAGAGGAAAAGCCTCTACAAAAGGCTACAAGGATTAGGCCTATTTTTAAGGTCTCAAATGGTGAACTATTGAAGCCGATAGAAACATGATTCAAGATCCTTCCAAAATGGATCAATTTTACAAGATTGTGAAATTTTTCATGATGGAGAACACCCCTACAATGAATATTGGAGTTTGTGAAGAATTGGCACTTAGATCTTTCTAGGTGAGGGTGAAGTGTTATACTATTAAAGGGTGTTTGTCATTCAAGGTTAAGCACAAGGATTAAGAACTCTTAGGAAATATTTGGCATTGGTCTTAGTTAATCTACTAAGCCAATTAGGACCTAGAGGAGACTAGGTTCCTTGGAGAGACAAGAGAGGTCTCTAGATAACAGTGCAAGCAAACCTAGGATCACATACATCATATTGGTTTCAGATCTTGAATTGATCAGGCTTGTGGTGGACGTTGTAGCCTACTGAATCAGTGGGAGAAAATACACCAATTGGGTCAAGAGAAGACAAAACCATGGTGACTAATGCTAAGTTAACCAAGAAGGTTGAGGAACAAGAAGAAGATAACAAGTTGCTAAGGGAAAGACTATCTCAAATGGAGCAGCTCTTGGGTGAAGTCCAAGACAAAGCTGATAAGGTCAAGGACAAAATTGACCAAAAGGAAGAAAAAGAAGCAAGAGAGAAGGAATTAAACTTGGAGGAGGAAGCTCCAACACCTGACCTTGTTCTTCCTGAAGAGCCATTCTTAAAAGCATTGAAGGCATTGAGTGGCAAAGCTTTGGAAGGTGTGCCACTATTTAGTGGACAAATGGATCTAGATTCAATTATGGATTGGATAGACAACATTGAGAACCATTTTGAATGTGATGGTATCTCTGAAGCACAAAAAGCTATGGTGGCCAAGTCTAGACTAAGAGGTTCAGCTCTTACTTGGTGGAAGTTTGTGCAAACTGAGAGGGAAAAGGATGGAAAAGGTCCTATAGTAACATGGAAGGGCATGGTGTCCAAAGTGAAGAAAACCTACCTTCCCAATGATTATGAAGTCCAACTTCATAGGAGGAGACACAATCTTAGGCAAAAATATTTAGATGTCCAATCATATACTGAGGAGTTTCAAAAATTGTGTTTGAGGTCCAAGGTAGTTGAAGATGAAAGCATTAAGCTTGCAAGATACTTGAATGGCCTCAAATGGTTTATTTAAGAAGAGTTGAGCCTAGTGAACTTTAAAACCATTCACCAATGATATCAAATTTCCTTGAAGATAGAAGAGAAAAGAAAAAGGAAACAAGAAACCTCTAAAAGAAAAGCTAAGAGCAAGAATAATACAGGACAAAGAGGTGGCTATGGTGGAAGAAGTTCTGAATAAAAAACTCAATGTGAGATAAAATTTAGTGAACAGTAAGAAGAAAGCTCTAGTAGATGTGGTAGATGAAGAAGCTCTAATTATAGAGGAAGAAGTGGTGGACAAGGAGGAAGAGGCAACTATTTTTCCAATATGAAGTGCTACCATTACAATCAAATGGGGCACCTTGCTTATAGATGCCCGGAGAAAGGTGGTTCATCACAAGGAGGTGACAAGAGAACTAACTTAGTTCAAGATGAGTCTAATGTAGGAGAGAAGCATACTGAGGTACCATTGAATTCAAAAGAAGGAGATAACCTGATGATGAGGAGAACTCTAATCAAGGAGCTGGTGAAGAAAGAGCCAAGCCAAAGGAGGTCTTTGTTTAGGATTAAGTGAAAGATAATGGGAAAAGTATGTAGGGTCATTATAGATTCAGGCTCTGCTAACAATATTGTGTCAAAAGAAGCAATTAGTGAGTTGAAGTTGACAAGGATACCCCACACCAATCCTTACAAGGTCACTTGGCTCAATAAAGGCCAACATGTGTTAGTGAATGAGCAAGCATGGGTGGAGTTCTCCATAGGTAGATACAAAGACCAAGTTTTATGTGATGTGTTTCCTATGGATGCATGCCATTTTCTCCTAGGTAGACCATGGAAATTTGACTACCAAGCCATACATGATGGAGGAAAGAATTCTTATTCTTTCAAGAAGTATAATGTAACCTTCAAAATTCAGTCATTGTTGGAAGATGTTGAGGTGAAGACAGCAGGTCCAAATTTACTCATGGTGGGTGAAAAGGAGTTCTTACAAGCTATGGAAGAGAGTGAAGGAGTTGGTTCTACATTGGTGCTAAGACCAAAGGAGTTAGATAAAGACAAGGTGGCTAAGAAGGAAAAATTACCAAAGGAAATTCAAGATATGTTGCAGACTTACCAAGGTATTGTGAGTGATGGTCAACCATCAACCTTACCCCCTAAGAGGGCCATAATTTATAGGATAGACCTTATCCCAGGAGCTACCTTACCTAACAAAGCAGCCTATAAGATGACCCCTCAACAAAATGAGGAAATAGCAAGACAAATACAAGAGCTTCTAAACCAAGGTTTCATTAGAAAGAGCATTAGTCCATGTGTCATACCCACTGCACTTGCACCTAAGAAAGGAGGAACTTGGAGGCTCTACATAGATTCAAGGTCTATCAATAGGATAACTATAAGGTATAGGTTCCCTATCCCTAGGATTGAAGACTTGATGGATTGTCTAGCTGAAGGTAAGTACTATAGTAAGATAGACTTGAAGAGTGGCTATCACCAAATAAGAATACATGAAGGAGATGAGTTGAAGATAGCCTTCAAAACCAATGAAGGGTTGTATGAATGGCTTGTCATGCCATTTGGATTATCCAATGCCCCTTCCACATTCATGAGGCTCATGAATGAAGTCCTCAAAGACTACATAGGCAATTTTGTAGTTGTATATCTAGATGATATATTGATTTTCAGCAAGACAAGGAGTGAGCATTTAGAGCATCTTGACATTGTTTTCAGGAAGCTACATGAGGAGAAGTTGATGATCAACTTGGAGAAGTGTGATTTCATCAAACTAGAGCTAGTGTAACTTGGATTTATCCTATCACATGGTAATATGAAAATGGACAAAAGCAAAGTGGAGGCTATCATGAATTGGCCTACTCCAAGGACAACAATAGAGGTAAGGATTTTTCATGGCCTTGCACAATATTATAGGAAATTCACAAGACAATTTAGTCCAATTTGTGCTCCCATGTTGGATACTATCAAGGGAGGAATGAAAACCAAGTTTGTTTGGAATGAGCATGCTAACAAAAGCTTTGAGTTTTTGAAGGAGAAGATAGCTACCCAACCTATTTTAGTGCTATCAAGCTTTGAGAAGCTTTTCACCATTGAGTGTGCTGCTAGCAATGTAGCAATTGGGGCTGTTCTAAGCCAAGAAGGTAGACCAGTGGGTACCGGTGAATTCATTAGTTGATCTATTCTCTGAGATTTTTCCATTGTTTCATTTATACTTTGATGATATATGATCTCTTTTCTGTTGCTATGATCGAGACATTGACCTCTTTTTGTATCATTTTTTATCAATTGATGTTTTTTGTGTTGATACTTTGATAGATGATGGACATTGATATTTTGATATTGCTTTGATGATCATTCATTTGGACTTTGATATCTTATTGATTTTATGATGATGTTACCATGGACTCTCATACTCTCTTTGATAGATTTGACTATATATGATGTCTTTATGTGTTGGATCTTTTTTTTAGGTGTTTTACGTAATATTCAGCTCTATATGATTCTATATCCTATATGCTTTGTTCTATGCTTTTCAGAATGCAATTTTCAAATGTATGCATATGTCCTAATGATGGTTCTAATGATCATCTTATGTATGATGTAGACTAGATGAATGCAATGTGTAATGGTGTTACTTAATGATATTGATGTATATAATGGATAATAGATGGGTGATGAATCTAATGAGTGTATTTCTTTTGATATGTAAATGTGATGTATCTATGGATGTTATCACTTGATATGCAACTGTGATGTAATGATGCAATGATCATGAGATTTTAATGATATATGTAACCATGGATGATACTAAAATGTATGATGAATTTAATGTTGAATGATCTTAATGGATGATTTATAACTAATGCAATGCACTTTATGTATGCACCTTAAATGAGATGAATGCAATCTAATGATAATGCCTTAATGTAATGCACCTAATAATTCAAATGTTTAGACATATCTAAATGTATGCAAATTTTAATGAGGATGACTTAATGCAACTTAAAAATGACCTTAATCAATGCAAATGAACTAATGAAATGCACTTTGTTTTTGTTTTTGATTTCCAACACACTCGATCCTATATAGTTGTTTTTGATGATCTTTTGATTTTTTGAATTGAATACACCCCCTTTTTATTTTCCTATTGCAAATTAAGCTAAGAAAGGAAAAATAATATACAATGCACTTAATCTAAGATGTATGCAACTAACTGTCATTATTCAAGATTTGGAGCTTATAATCATCATTGAGAATTTTTTTGGAATCCCGTTTTAGTACAACCATCACTAGTTCAACTATGATGATATGAATACTTTTTGCACCCCTTTATTTTCTTTCCCCTCTCTCTTCGGTATGACTATCACTAATTGAAGCCAATCATGAGAGTGTGAATACTGATTTTGTCAAATTCTATGTTGCAAGTGGATCTTGGTATTATGCTATTGAAGATCAAAATAACCAAGGTATCCTTTTGCATAAACAAGAAAAAATATCAGTTTTATCCTATGTACAAGTCCTCGATGATTCTTTGATGATCACATCCTTAGATAAATAATACATGATTTAAAACTTTGATTTTAAGACAATCATTCAGAAAACAAGAAAAATATCATCCTTTCATCATAACTTGTCGATCTAGTCTAAAACTTTCATCGATTCGCTAAGAAGACATGATTTCATCAATTGAGTCAACACTTTAGAAAAATTTCTTGCAATGTTTTTCAAATCCATATTTCAAGTGTAGTTCCATCCATTTCATACTTTTAATCCTGATAAAGATAAGGTCATGTAAGCTCTTGGATCAAATTTTTCTTTTTGGCTCAAATTGGATTAGAATGTAGATTTGATTAAGTGTTCCTCTTTCAAATTTTGATGAATTGATTCCATGATTGAATAAAGCTTTCTTTGATGAATCTTTTCTCATTTCGAGTAGATTACCCCTCGTTTTGAGATAATTTCATTTGTGGGACTTAGGACAATATGCAGATTAGGTGACCAAAATCTTGAGGTACTCGCAAATGCAACTGTGGGGTTTTATTATGCAATATATACAAATGCTGGCGAATGCAATATTTACAAGGTGACCTTCTAGGTATGCGACTAACTTGGACTTTCAATGGTGCCTGTTTACTAGGTTTTCTTCGATTGAATAGATCTTGCTCTTTTTTCTATTTTTAAAGCTTTTTCTCTTTTTTTTCTTCCAAGGCACCTATTTGCTAGGTTTTTACCAAGGCACTTTTTTTCTCTTTTTCTGATTTTTTTGTATTTTTCTTTTTTTTCATTTTTTTAATCATTAGGGAACCTATTTTCTAGGTTTTCACCAAGACAACATCTTTTTGAAGATCTTATATAAATGTTTTTACTTTCTTCATGCTCAAATTTCCACTATTTTTTATCTTTTCTGCTTTTCAATTTCTTTTGTTATTTTCTGCTTTTCAATTTTTTTTGGTATTTTCAAGATCCCTTTTGACTATATACAATAAATATGATTCCTTCCATTTGATACTCTTTATACTCGTTCCTCTATCTCACGTATAGAGCCTTTTTAGATGTATGCTATTGATAGGCTCTTGTAGTTCTTCTCCATCACAATTTGCTAGTTTGTAGGTGCTGGTCCCAAAATTTTCAATGATGATAAATGATCCTAACCAGTTTGCTTCCCATTTTCCTTTTTTTTCTCTTTCTGCTTGATTCTTGGGATTTTCTCACAAAACTAGGTCACCTATTTGAAATGTTCTTGACTTGATGTGCTTATTATAAGTCCTTAACATTCTATTTTGGTATACCTTAAAATGATCAAATGCTTGCTTCTATTTCTCATCTAAGAGTTATAGTTCTTGCAATCTAGCAACCCTATAGTCTTTCTTGCTTATCAAGCCATCAAGAGATACCCTCAAAGATGGGAGTTCTACCTCCAAAGGTAAAATTGCTTCTGCTCCAAAGACTAAGGAAAAAGGTGTAGCTACTGTTGGAATTCTTATGCTTGTTCTATAATCCCACAAGGTAGGGTTTATTTTGATGTGCCAATCTCTACCTAAATTGTCCACTATTCTCTTCAATATCTTCAAAATGTTTTTATTTGTTGCCTTGGCTTGTCCATTGCCTTAGGGGTAATAGATTGAAGAAGAATGATGAATCGTGTGAAACTTGATGCATAATTCCTTTAGGTCTTTTTTAAAAAAATGTTTTTCATTATCCGTTATGATCGCATGAGGTATGCCATATCTACAAATAATATGATTAAGGATAAACAAAGATGTCTAATTTCCTGTTGCAATTGATAAGGGTACAACTTCCACCCACTTAGTAAAGTACTATGTTGTCGTGATGATGAATTTATGACCATTCGAGGATGGTGGATAAATCATGCCTATTAAGTCTAGACCCCATTGATAGAATGACCAAGGTGTTGTCATCAGATGAAGCTCTTGTGTGGGCACATGTATCAAGTTTCCATGGAATTGACACTTTCTACAAGTTTTTGCAAAGTTACAAGTGTCTTTCTCCATTGTAGGCCAAAAATATCCTATCCTAAGAAGTTTCTTAGCTAGGGTTAATCCGTTTGAGTGTGATCCAAAAATTCCCTCATGGATTTCTCACAAGGCTACATTTGATTCCTCTTATTCTAAACATCTAAGGAGCATTTCGTCTAAACTTTTGCGATACAATGTTTCAAAAATTATAGTATATCGAGCAGCTTGACGAATGAAGCTTTTCTTTTGATTCCTGGTTTGGTCTATTGGAAGGATTTGATCTTTTTAAGTAAGTATAAATAGGTCCATACCAAGGTGATTCATTTGTGGTTAGTAAGAAAATGGTATAAGGGTGGGTAGGGTCAAATGTAGGTTGATCCACTTCTTCTACTAGGAATTCATATCTGGTACTCTGATCAGGCATTTGTAGAAGTGAAGCCAAAGTTGCCATTGCATCCGATGCTTTGTTCTTTTCTCTTAGCACTTGCTCAAATGTAATAAGTATGAAATACTTCTTAAGACTTTCCACCATGTTTTTGTAGGGTACCAATTTGTCATCTTTCATCTGATATTCTTCATTAACTTGATTAATGACTAATTGTGAATCTCCATAAACCTTTAATTCTATTACTTTCCACACTAGTGCCAACTTGATTCCAATAAGCAAGGCTTAATATTCTGCTATATTATTGGTGCATGGAAATAGAAATTTATAGTAATTAGGAATAGTAGAGCCTTGGGGAGTGATTAGAAGTATGCCTACTCCTGATCCATGATGAGTGTATGAACCATCAAAATATAGTTGCCATGTTTTTTCCTCAACCTTCACAATCTCTGAATCTGGAAATTCCACTTGAATGAGATGATCATCTTGAAGTGGTGCTTCTTCTAACTGGTCAGCAATGACTTTCCCTTTGATTTATTTTCTATCAACATATTCTATGTCAAACTCACTTAGCACCATAACCCACTTTGCTAGCCTTCCATTCAATGTTGTTTTACTAAGTAGATACTTCAAAGGGTCAATTTTGGAAATGAGCCTTATCTTGTGGGCTAGCATATAATGGCATAATTTTTATGAAGAAAAAACCATGGCCAAGCATGCCCTTTCCATGAATGTATATTTCAACCCATATTTGACTAGAGTTCTACTTATGTAGTAAATTGCCTTTTCTTTTCCTGTTTCATCCTCTTGTGGTAAAACTGCCCCCAATGAATTCTCCATTGCTAAAATGTATAGGATCAAGGGCTTGCCTCTAATAGGTTGCATCAAGATTGGTGGGTTCATGAGATATTTCTTCAATAGATTAAATGCTTCTTCACACTTTTCATCCCATCTAAAAATTGTATCTTTATGTAAAAGTTGGGCGAAATTATGACATTTTTTATATAGTTGGGAGATAAATCTCCTGATGGATTGGATCCTTCCTTGTAAAGATCTCATCTGACTAATTTTTTTAGGTTCTTCCATTTCCATTATAGCCTTTACTTTAGTGGGACCCACTTCTATTCCCTTTGCAGATACAATATAGCCTAGTAGTTTGCTGGATTGGACTCCAAATGCACATTTCTTTGGATTAAGTCTCACTTTGAATTCTTCTAATCTTTGAAAAAAAATTGCCAAAATTAGTAGGTTCTCTTTTCTTGAGTAAGATTTGGCTAATATGTCATCCACATAGTCCTCCATGAACTTATGCATCATATCATGGAATATTGTGGTCATTGCTCATTGATAGGTCATTTTGGCATTCTTTAACCCAAAAGGCATGACATTCCAGCAAAAAGTACCACATGCACATGTAAAAGTGGTCTTATCTTAGTCTTTTGGTGCTATCTTTATTTGGTTATATTTTCTAAATCCATTGAAGAGTGAAAACATAGAGTGCTATGTTGTTAAATTGATGCAGGAGCATCTTGGGTCTTTGACAATCTTGCATCAACCAAAAACATTTTTTGATTTCTGTACCTGTTTTCTGTAGTTTTCTTTATAATATTTGAATTTGATAGTTTCATGGTGTGTGAAGCTTACATAATTTTGGGGACCTATTTGGGAACCTTCTCCTTTGAGCACATCAAGTTTGGATGGACTGTTTCAAAGTTATAGCTATTTTCCTTGCCGTCGAAACAATGTTTTCCTGTAGTTTTGGTGCTGATTGTTCATGTTGGTTCTCTTGATCCATAAGTAATATTATTTTGTACACTTAAGGGATTCAAGGGGAAATAAATTAATATCATTCCCCAAGATCTCAGATTCCAATTAATTATGAGTCAAAAGTTATGGCCTTTTTGGCACAGGACCTATTTTCTACCAGCTTTCACGTCTGAGCTGTTACTACAGTGTTGGTGCTGATTGTTCATGTTGGTGACCTTGATCTATAAGGAATTTTAGTTTGAAAAACTTAAGTAATTAAATTGGACCTAAATTTATATCATTTCCCAAGAGCACAAACTCCAATTCATTATGAGTAAAAAGTTATACCTGTTTTGCCTCAGGACCTATTTCCTGCCAGTTTTTGGGTGAAACGTGTGGTGTTTCTTCTTGTGATGTTTTGTGTGCTTATATGGGACCTTGCACACTTAAAGGAATGTTCTTGGGTTAAGTTATGACCTAAATCAAAAGGCACATCAATTTATATTCATTCTAGCATTAGTTTTGGTTTAAATCTTGAGACTGGACCTATATTGTAATTAAATGCCTGACTGGCTGACCTATGGCTTAGCTAGCTATATAAGGGGTCTAGATTGATGTAGTAGGGAATAATGGGTGAGATATAGGAAGGATTATCAAGATACATCATTGGAGATAAAGATAAGATGCAATTTGTAATTCTAAATTCATAATTCTCATTGTATAAGGCCGAAACTCGGAAGGCCTCACAATCAAGCATGCTGAAAGAAATAATATAATTCTCTATTGCTGCTGCCAGTTGATTGTCTCATATCCATTGTGTTTCCATTGATTTCATATGATATTATATTTCTTCCATTTTTTAACTTTGAACAAGGGCTTGTTGTGGATTCAAGTGGACTCAATTCTGCTTGATTCTGCTTGTATCTACCCTGCCCCTGCGTCAAGTGGTATCAAAGTGAGTTCTTTCTTGTGGATTGGATCATGGAGAACCTTATTGGACTTGGTTGTAGGGTGGTAGATCTAAGATCTAACCTATAGCTTGCAGAAGGTTATGATCTTACTGGAACCTGATTGTCAAGATGGTTCGTGGTAAAGGAAATGATAATTCTATCATGGATATGTTGAGGCAAATTACAACTAGGCTTGAAGCTATAGAGACAGCCCAAAGAAGAGGAGCACATCTTGAAGATGTTAGTGATGAAGAAGAAGAAGTAGCACCTAATGCTGAACCTAAAGTTGAACAAGATGAGGAAAGACTTTTGAGAGTTTTTTCTAAGGCTAACTCCAGACCTGCAGTTGAAGTTGCTTGCTATGATGGAAGACTTGAGACCGATACACTTTTGGATTGGATCTCTGAGATGGATGAATACTTTGAGTATGAAGGTACTCCTGATAATAAGAAGGTTAAGATAGCAGTCACAAAGTTGAAAGGGCATGCATCTCTTTGGTGGGATCATTTGCAAACTGAGAGACAAAAGAGAGGAAAAGAAAAGATCAAGACATGGATGAAGATGCTTGGAAAGATGAAGAAGAATTTTCTTCTAGCTAACTACCAGGTTAGTCTGATGAGAAAGATGCAAAATCTGAGACAAAAGGACATGAGTGTGAAAGAATATACTGAGGAATTTTACAAATTGGATATCAGATCTGGACATGTGGATGATGAAGTTGAGAAGGTGGCTAGATATCTAAATGACCTAAGGACATCTTTTCAAGATGAGATTAGTTATGTGAAGATTGGTAGTGTGGAAGAAGCATACCAATTTGCTTTGAAGGCTGAAGAAAGATTGACAAAAAGACATGATCAAAGACAAAGAGGAAGAGGTGGCAGATTTTAGAGAAGTGGAGGTAGATCTAATGGAGAAAGTAGTAGATCTAAAAATTTAGTGCAGGATAAAGGATGGAAAGATGAGCCTACTAAAAGAGGTAATTACTCTAGAGGTAGCTATACTAGTTACTCTAGGAATAACAATAATGGTAGAAGGGAAGAGAAATCTTGGTTTAAAGGTACTTGTTACAAATGTGGTGAAGAAGGACATAGAGCTTTTGAATGTACTAACTCTGGAAAGAAGACTGGAGGTAATGGTAGAAATAATTTGTCTTGTGAAGAAGTTGAGGAAATGTCTGATGAACTTGAACATGGTGAGAACTTGATGCTAAGAAGGATCTTGTGGAATGAAGAAGCTGATGAGGAACCTGTTTTGAGGAAAAGTTTGTTCAGAACCAAATGTAAGATCGTTGATAAATGTTGCAAGGTAATCATTGATAGTGGAAGTTCTGATAATTTGGCATCTAAAGAGCTGGTTAGAAAATTACAGTTGCAAAGATTAAAACATCCTAAGCCTTACCATATTGCTTGGATCCAGAAGGAGCATAAACTACTTGTAAGTGAACAATGCCTTGTTAAATTCAAAATTGGGAATTATCATGATGAATTCTTGTGTGATATTATGTCTATGGATTGTTGTCATATTCTATTGGGTAGACCTTGGCAGTATGATAGGAAAGCTTTGCATGATGGTAGATTGAATCAATATACTATTTGGATGGATGGAAAGAAACAAGTGTTGTTGCCTTTGATAGAGAAGTTTGATGAAAGTCACTGTACCATAGTCAAAGTATGTTTGGTTGATGGTAAAAAGTTTGCAAGAGAAATGAAAGAACAGAATGTTTGCTTTTCTTTTATTCCAAGAAAGATTGAGAAACAAGATGAGTTAGAACATGCACCTGAAGTTATGCCTTTACTGAATGAATTTTATGACATCATTTTTGATAATGTACCTGATAGTTTACCACCTATGAGAAGTATAAGTCATTGTATGGATTTGATACCTGGAGCTAGTTTGCCTAATAAAGCACCACATAGGTTGAGACCTGATGAAAAGACTGAATTGAATAGACAAGTGTAAGAATTGCTTGAAAGAGGTTTGATTAGGGAAAGTCTAAGTCCTTGCGTAGTACCTGCTATATTAGCACCTAAAAAGAATGGAGAATGGAGAATGTGCACTGATTCTAGAGCTATAAACAAGATAATAGTAAAGTACAGATTTCCTTTGCCTAGGATGGATGACATAATGGATAGTTTAAGTGGAGCAAAGTATTTCACAAAGATTGATTTGAAAAGTGGATATCATCAGATAAGGATCAGAGAAGGGGATGAATGGAAAACTGCTTTTAAGACTACTAAAGGTTTGTATGAATGGTTGGTTATGCCTTTTGGTTTGACTAATGCAACTAGTACTTTTATGAGGCTGATGAATGAAGTTCTAAAAAGATTCTTCGATAAGTTTGTGATTGTATATCTTGATGACATTTTGATATTCAATAAGAGTAAGGACGAACATCTTGAACATATCAAACAAGTATTGCAGAGATTGAAGGAAGAAAAGTTGTTGATTAATTTGAAGAAATGTTCATTTATGAAAAAAGATATTGTGTACCTTGGTTTTGTAATTTCAGCTGATGGATTAAAGATGGATCCTAAGAAAGTGAGAGCTATACTTGATTGGCCTACACCAGAGAATGTTGGAGAGGTAAGATCATTTCATGGATTGGTAAGTTTTTATAGGAAGTTCATCAGAAATTTTAGTTCTATTTGTAATGCAATGACTGAAACTATGAGAGGAGATAAAAAGGATTTCAAATGGACACATGGAGAACAAAGGAGTTTTGAAACATTGAAACAAAGAATTGCAGAGTTGCCTACACTTGCTTTGCCTGATTTTAATAAAGTTTAAGTTGAATGTGATGCTAGTGGTAGTGCAATTGGAGCTATTTTGAGTCAAGAAGGAAAACCTATAGCTTTCTTTAGTGAAAAGTTGAATGATGCTAAGAGAAAATATTCAGTTTATGACTAGGAATTCTATGCTATTGTTTAAGCTTTAAAGAAGTGGAGACATTATTTGATGCCTAAATATTTTGTGTTGTATACTGACCATAAAGCTTTGTAGTATTTGGGAAGTCAGAATAAGTTAAATCAGAGACATATGAAGTGGGTTGAGTTCTTGCAGAATTTTTCCTTTTCATTGAAGCATAAGAGTGGACAGTCAAATAAGGTTGTTGATGCCTTGAGCAGAAGAAGAAATTTGCTGACATAAATGAGAGTTGAAGTACTTGGTTTTGATGATTTGAAGTATTTGTATGAGGCTGACATTGATTTTTTAGAGCCTTGGAAAGCTTGTAAAGAACACACAGTGAGTGATAAGTGGTCTAATTATTTCATTCAAGAAGACATGTTGTTTAAAGGAGTTCAGTTGTGCATACCTAGAGGATCTATGAGAGAGAACATAATGAAGGAGAAACATAGTGGTGGACTTGCTGGATATTTTGGGATTGATAAGATGGTGAATTTGATTTCAAAAAGATACTTTGGGCCACAGATTTATAGAGATGTATAGAGAATGGTTAGAGGTTGTAGAATTTGCCAAATAGCAAAAGGAACTAGTCAAAATTTTGGATTGTATACACCTTTGCCTATACCTGATAGACCTTGGGAAGATGTGATTATGGACTTTGTTCTTGGATTGCCTAGAACTTAGAGAGGTAATGATTCTATTTTGGTAGTGGTTGATAGATTTTCTAAGATGGCTCATTTCATACCTTGTAAGAAGACATTTGATGCATTGCATGTAGCTGAATTATTCTTCAAGGAAGTGGTAAGATTGCATGGTTTGCCTAAATCTATTGTTTCAGACAGAGATACTAAGTTTACTGGTTATTTTTGGAGGAAACTTTGGAAGAAGATGAATACTGATTTGAAGTTTAGTTCTACATTTCACCCTCAGACAGATGGACAGACTGAAGTTGTGAACAGAAGTTTGGGAAACTTGTTGAGATGTTTAGTTGGAGAGAAACCTACTAATTGGGATTTGATTTTGGCACAAGCAGAGTTTGCATATAATAATTTAGTGAATAGAAGCACTAAGAAGAAACCATTTGAGATTGTTAATGGATTTCATCCTAAGGGAACCACAGAGTTGAGAGATTTACCTACTGAGACCAAAAGAAGTGCTAAAGCTGATTATTTTGTAGAATACATGAGAACTTTACATGATGAAGTTAAAAAGAATTTGGAGGACAGTAATCTGAAATATAAACAAAGAGTAGACAAGAGAAGGAGACATAAATATTTTGAAGTTGGAGATGAGGTTATGATTCATTTGAAGAAGAATAGATTTCTAGTTGGTACCTACAACAAGCTGAAAATGAAGAAGTTTGGACCTTGTAAGATTCTGAAGAAGTTTGACAGTGGAAATGCTTATGAAGTAGAATTGCTAGAGGACATGGATATATCACCTATATTCAAAATTTCTAATATATTTGAGTACTTTGAATCAAATGATGAGATAGAAGATGATCCAGACTATCCTAAGAAGAATAGTGATAGCATTGAAAAGATCTTGAATAGCAGAGTTGGCAAGAGTACAAGAGGAAAAGACTACATGGAATATCTAGTTCAGTGGAAAGACAAGCCAGTTGAGGACAGTTCATGGATTACACAAGCTAAGTTGGATCTTTATGATTCAGGTTAGAGTATGAGTATTTCTTGATGTGGACATCAATTCTTTATTTACCCTAGGTGTCTGATGCAGGAGCATCTTGGGTCTTTGGCAATCTTGCATCAACCAAAAACATTTTTTGATTTCTGTACCTGTTTGCTATAGTTTTCTTTATAATATTTGAATTTGATAGTTTCATGGTGTGTGAAGCTTACATAATGTTGGGGACCTATTTGGGAACCTTCTCCTTTGAGCACATCAAGTTTGGATGGATTGTTTCAAAGTTACAGCTATTTTCCTTGCCGTCAAAATAGTGTTTTCTTGTAGTTTTGGTGCTGATTGTTCATGTTGGTTCTCTTGATCCATAAGTAATATTATTTTTCACACTTATGGGATTCAATGGGACCTAAATTAATATCATTCCCCAAGATCTCAGCTTCCAATTAATTATGAGTCAAAAGTTATGGCCTTTTTGGCACAGGACCTATTTTCTGTCAGCTTTCATGTCTGAGTTGTTACTGCAATTTTGGTGCTGATTGTTCATGTTGGTGACCTTGATCTATAAGTAATTTTATTTTTCACACTTAAGGACTTAAATTGGACCTAAATTAATATCATTTCCCAAGAGCGCAAACTCCAATTCATTATGAGTAAAAAGTTATGCCTATTTTGCCTCAGGACCTATTTCCTGCTAGTTTTTAGGTGAAACATGTGGTGTTTCTTCTTGCGATGTTCCATGTGCTCATATGGGACCTTGTGCAATTAAATGAATTTTCTTGGGTCAAGCTAGGACCTAAATCCAAAGATGCATCAATTTATATTCATTCTAGCATTAGTCTTGGTTTACATCTTGAGACTGGACCTATATTGTAATTAAATGCCTGACTAGCCGACCTGTGGCTTAGCTGGCTATATAAGGGGTCTAGATTGATGTAGTAGGGAATCATGGGTGAGATATAGGAAGGATTATCAAGATAAATTATTGGAGAAAAAGATAGGATTTAAGCTGTAATTCTGAATTCATAATTCTCATTGTATAAGGCCGAAACCCGGAAGGCCTCACAGTCAGGCATGTTGAAAGAAATAATATAATTCTCTATTGTTGCTGCCAGTTGATTGTCTCATATCCATTGTGTTTCCATTGATTTCATGTGATATTATATTGCTTCCATTGTGTAACTTTGAGCAAGGGCTTGTTGTGGATTCAAGTGGACTCAATTCTGCTTGATTCTGCTTGTATCTACCCTGCCCCTGCATCATAAATCCATAATGGCATCTATACTCAGAAGTGGGAAGTCATCTTTAGGACATGCCAAATTTAAGTCTCTAAAATATGTGCAGATTCTAATGGATTTGTCTACTTTTGATACTGGCACTATATTTGAGATCCATTATGCATAATAATGGCCCTTATAAATCCCACTTTCAATAATTTTTCTAACTCCACTTTGATAAGTAGTGTTATATGTGGATGCATCTTCCTTAGCTTTTGCTTAACAAGTTTGGCTCCTTCCTTGATATTTAGATGAAGCATTATCAAATTTGGGTCTAATCCTAGCATATCATCATAAGACCATGTGAAGTTGACTTGTTTTTTGTTAAATAACTTAATGAATTCTATTCTTTCTTCACTAGATAATGATGTCGCTAGGTGGATGATCTTCGACTCTATTTTTGATCCAATATTTATCTTTTCTATGGGCTCAATCAAGATTGGAGATCTTTCCTCATAATGTTCTGGGAGAGCATCCAAAATCCCTTCCTTAGGTGCCTTAGTTGGGTTTTCACCTTTGGAAACATCCTTTATTTCTTTATTTTTTTCTTCTTGATCTAATGTTGCCATAACGTGGTTTTCAACACTTGATTCTTTTCCTTTTTATTATTTTTTTTGTTTTTTTCATTTTTTCCAGGATTGAAAGTTTGGATGCTCCCCTTGATCAATTCTTCTTGATATTTTCTGATAGAAGAGGGTTCAACTACATTAAGGTATTGGGACACCATGTTGTCATTCAAGAAGGTTGGAAGGGTAGTGGGTTCAATGGAATTCTATTCAATTAATTCAAGATGTATGAGGGTTAATGAGTCAATACTTGGGTTTGTTTTAATTGGATTTAAGGTGTATATCTCATTATTGGATGGTTCATACATTGTATCTTGAAAGTATCTGACATGGGCTTCCTCTAAATGTTCTAAAGAAGAAGGAACAATGTCCTCCTCACTAGACTCCTCTAGGGTTTCCGTTGGATAAAATTTGTGTGGATTAAACCTAACATTTGATTCTTCCATAGTAGGTCTCCATGAAGGAACATATAGTTCACCTACTCATTGATTTATCTCTATTTCTATGCTTGGCGCATCATTTAGAACCACTTGGTTTGAACTAGATGCTTGATTTGAACTTGATTCTGCTATTGGTCCTTTATCTTTAGTAGAAGCATAGGTATGAATAACATCAATACCTTTACCATGACATGACTCATCAAATAATGTCTCCCATTCCCACTCATTAGAATCTTCATCACTATGAGACTCTAATTGCAATATCTGGCTATGAAGTTTGGGATAATGTTTTTGAGTATATCCTTCTTCAAGATACCCTAATTTTGTTTTTTCCTTGGTATCTGGCCATGTTGTTTCTATGGGTTCAATTAGCCCTTCATTCTTTGTGCCTAAAGGTCCTTGACCTTTGTACCCCATCTTTTGCATGATTGAAAACCCTTTCCCATATTGATGTGTGGAAAATGGTTATATTATGAATATGTTTAACATGTGCACTTAATTCTTCATCTTTATATAACCAGTTTAGGATCTCATTGTCTTCTTCATTCATGGACGATGATGTACTTTCCCTCACAAAATTATCATTATATCTATAGGGTAGATTTGGAGGTTTTCCATAGGACTTGGGTGATAAGGTTAAGTCCATCATAGATAAGGAGTATTCACCTACACCTTTTTTCTTGATCTTGCATTACTTATCACAATTCTTCATCATTTGGTCCATTTTTTGATAATGGGCTTCTTTGGTGATACTTGGATAGCTTTGTTATGGTCCTCTTTTGATTCTTTAATAATATTATCCTCACTAACCTTCTCTTTTCCTTTAGTTGATGTAGTTAGGTTAGTGAGTTTTGGTGTGTCTTCCATAACAATTTCCTCTTCCATCTTTTCTTTTCCTTTCAACAAAGGGATGTCCTTAGAACTTTGACCTTGCTCCATTTGATTAGGTATAGACCCTTTTGCATAGTGTGGAACTAAAGAGTCATTAATAGGCTTGACGTTGTTACAATATTGGAAGGGGTTTAGGTCTCCACTTACCATTATCTCTTGCCCTAGATAAGGAAACTTTAGGCATTGATGATAAGTAGATGGAATGGCTTGCATATCGTGAATCCATGGCCTTCCTAATAAGATATTGTAAGTTAAATTTAGATCCAACACTTTGCATATGGTCTCTTTTTGCATGGGACCAACTCTTATGGGTAACACTATGACTCCTTTTAAGGCTCTTTCTTCATCATCGTAGGCTTTTATGGTTATCTTTTTCTTAGGGGCAATAGCCTCCTCAAAAAATCCTAGGGCTTTTAATAGGATAAGGGTACACATGTTTAGTCCAGCTCCTCCATCTATAAGGACTCTTTTCACCCTATTCTTGTGGATCAATACTTCTATGTGTAAAGACAAATTTTGAGGATGATTAAGGGACATGTTATCTTGTTCGGAAAATGATAGGCAATGGGGTGCAATGAGGTGCCCTACCATATTTTGAAATTTGTCTACCTCCAAGTTTAGAGGTACATTGGTTTCCAATAATGCTTTCTCCAAAATGTCTTTATGAATTGGTGACAATTTGAGTAACTCCAAGATAGAGATTTGAGTAGGAGTTCTTTGTAGTTGGTCAACCAAATTGTATTGTTTTGATGATGAAGTTGAAGCTTGATTTGATACCACAACTTTAGGAGCATTATTAGGTAGGATAATTTTTTATGCTTTCCTCCTAGTGACAACATTTGATGATGCTTCTCTTGAATTTTTCTTTACTATGACAACATTTATATTATTATCCTCTTCTCTTAAAGTATTGATTGTGTTATCATAAGTATGAGAAAAGTTCACTTTCTCATTGCCTTTTTTCTTATTTTGATTTTCCTTAGATGACTCACCCTTTTCATGATTCAAAAAGGGATTCTTGAAAGCTGTGTGGTCCTCATTGTTTTGAGATCCTTCAATTTTGATGTTTCCATTATCTATTAAGTCTTGCACCAAGTGTTTTAATCTCATGCATTCATTGGTTGGATGACCTCTATTTTGAAGATATTCACAATGATGAGATTTGTTCTACCAATAGGGTTTATCTTGAGGTTCATAATCTTTCACATCAGGTAATGTGATGATTTTGTTGGCAACCAAGGTCTTTAATGCGTTCTCCAAAGGCTCACCTAAATAGGTGAATTTTCTTTTATTATAATTGGAGAATAAAGATTTGGACTTATTCCCATTAGGATTATTGGCATTATTGTTGGAATTGTTAGAATTGTTATTAGAAATATTGGAATTAAATGGATCTTTGTTTGATTGATTGATATTATTTGAAGAATTAGCTCCACATGGTAAGGTAAAAGGGGTTGCCTTCAAGTTATGGGCCTCCACAACTCTATCATTCACAAGGTTTTTGTTGTTATTCTTTATCCACGACTTAGATTTATCATTGTAATTATTGGACCCTTGATTATTGACATATTTAGGCACATAATTATTATTTTTGTTATTGTTGGTATTGTTGGATTTGTTATCTTTAAATAATTTTACTTCACCTCTCTTGACCAATACATCCTCAATCTTGATCCCATTTTTGATGAGTTTTTCAAATGTTGGGGGACATTGGAGTCGTAATCTATAATTCATTTCCATGGTCAAATTATTTGTGAAGATTTCCATCTTTTCTTTCTCAGGGATACTTCATGGATACCTTGCGAAAATGGTCCTCCACCTTTGTAGGAATTCTAGGAAGGACTCTCCATCTTCCTATTTGGTATCACATAACTTGAGCATTGTAATTTTTTGCTCAATGTTATAAGAATAATGGGTTATGAACTTGGAGGATAACTCCTCAAAGGTCTTTATTCTTTGGGGTAATTTTGAGAACCACTCCATGGCGGGACCTACTAAACTCCTAGGAAAGAGTCTCATTAGGTATGTATCATTATTCATGAACTCAATTCTTAGGGCACAAAACTCCCTTAAATGTTCCTATGGGTCTATTTTACCCATATATTTATCATATTTAGGAAAAATGGTATTAAAAGGAAAAGGTACCATAACTAAGCTTTTATCAAATGCAAAAGGACACAAAGCTTCAATAGAAAAGGCCTTCGGTTCAGCTGCCTTTTTCATGGTATCTATTTGTTCTTGAAAGGCCTTTATTTTTCTATTCATAGCATTCATGGGATTATCTTGCTCTTGATCTTTCTTAAGTTATTCTATATCAAAATCATGGGGAAGCTTTACTCTCGCTTGAGCTAGATTTAGGAAAAACTTCTCCCTATCCTTATCTATTACTTTCTCCATGACCTCTAGGAATTCCTGATCTTGGGCTGCTCTATCAACCTTTTCTTCAAGTGTTTCTGTATAATTATGATTGACATTGTTGATGTTATTATTATTCCCTCCTGGTTGGTAATTATGATATGCAAAATTTCTCTCCATTTCTCCAAGTCTTTTGTCAAACAAGTTTGGGAAAATTTCTTCTTGATTAGGACCTTTGAAAAGGCTTTGGTATTCTTGTTCTTCATTTGCAACAAGAGTTCTATCTCCTTGTAAAGATACCCTATATGTGTGGGACCACGTGGAAATTGACATCCAACAAGGGTTTGATTTGGAATGATCCTTGGTTCGAGAATTGTTGATTTTAAATTGAAGAGATTAAAAATGTAAGATGAATTTTCAATGGATATCTCTCTCACTTTTTTACGTATTTCAAACACAACAATAACACATTCACTTGTCTCTTTTTACCCCCTTAACACAAAATGTTTGATTTGAAAGAACGTTGTCATGGGTTTTGCACAAAAAGAAACTTCAAGCACCTACCTAGCACAAGATTTGGTTTGTAAACATGGCTCTAAAAGGTGGTCTTTCTATTTTATCAAGGATTTAATATAGATTACGTTCAAAATGGATCTTAAAATTTCATCCCCCAAGTATGTTAAGGGGCTTCCCACCACCGGTATATTGGAGTTTTGTGCAATCCGTGAGGACTACTCGAAGAAGTTCAAAAATTTAAAATCCTTTTGTCACACACCCCATTAAGGATGTATGCATTTCATTTTATAGTGGGTTGGACTCTCACAGAAAAAGCAAGCGTATCCCACTTTGGGATGTTCCTCTCACCAGCCTTGTTAAGGCAATTCCTCGGGAGGTAGGCCCACTAATGTTCTAGCATGTTCATGTAAAGCAAGGAAATGGAGTTAAGAACAAGTTTTTGGGAATTTGGTTCACCTAAAAGGTGAAGATCATATCCCTAACTTTTCCTTAATTTCCCAAACACAATAAACAACATTCAATTATTTCACCCACTAACTATAGAGAATTGAGTATTTCTACTCTCTTCTACAAACAAGGGGCTTTGATCTTATGTGCTTGATTCCTCAACCTTTCTTCTTAATCAAAAAGTTCAACACCTTTAGCATTTTGATTCACTAGAAGAAGTGAAGAGCATAGGTCTAAATGGTAAACTTTCCAAACAAAGATAGGCTATTTTGTAATTACTATATTTTTAAATGCACCAATGTCACAATTTAAGGGAAAATATTCACTAGTTTGAGGCTTACCTTTCCTTGTAGCTAGCATAAGCTAGGGGCATTTTTGAGTGATTTTGTCATTTTTAGCTTACCTTGTCTATAGCTCCTTTCCAATGTGCTTTCCTCCAACAAAGTTAGTCAACACAAACAACAACAATGAGGGGAACCAAAACAAATTTGAAGAAGAAAAGTTATGTATGAATCTTAAAGCCTTATTTGCAAATTTTGAGAAAAACTTGAACTAAGGAGAAAAAATCCAATTAAGTGATACAAACTTAGTTTTGTAAGCTTCTACAATTTTGAGATAGTTCTCATATACATGATTTTCTTCTTCTTGTGACTCCTCAAGAACTGATTTGATGTGAGAAAAGTTTTCCTTCTTGATTTTCCTAGTCAAAGCCTTCCCTTCTTGGTTGAACTTGCTCTCTGGCTTTTTGGCTTTTCAATGATTAGACATCCTACAGGTTCATAGAAATCATTTTTCCATAGTTAGATAATGACAATAAGAAATTTATGCAAAAGTGCTCCTATAATGCTTGAAAGTGCTATTTTACTAGTTAAAAGTGTTGTTAATCAGTTAAAAGCACTGCTTTAACTCTGTCAGAAAATTTAAAAGCACACAAATAGCTAGAAGAAGCACTACTAAAATGATTAAAGGTGGTAAAAATATAGTAAAAGCGCTCAGTAAAATATCAAAAGTGCTTAGTAGTCAGGAAAGATGTGCTATTTGTTTGTGTAAAAGTGCTACAGAATTGATAGATAGATAATAGAAAGATCAAAAGCATCATTGATCGGTGCAAAGGTGCACAAATTTATCGTAGAAGCGCTGAAAAAGTGCTTAAAAGCATCGTTTTATCATGTAAAAGCATTGTTTAACTTGTCAAAAGTGTTGTTTCCTAAAAAATCCGAGAGTTAAACACATGCAAATTTGATAAAAATGATATAAATCTGAGCGTTTAGTAAAGTGAAGCATTCAGCCCCACCGTGGGCACCATTTTGTACACAAGAAAAAGTATCTTTATAGAATTAGTATTGACAATAATTGAAATAGAAACTAAATAAACCATAATAAAGAAATCTATTTAAGCTAGAAATTGACAATTAAGCGTCCTATGGTTCTCTAACTAAGAATGTTAATGCAAAGCTCTCAGCAAGCTTCCATTAATGACAGTCCTAGAATGAGAAAGATAAATGATTAAAACTAAAGCTAATTTCTAAATTCAAAATTGAAAGCTAAATTAAATCTAAATTGCCTTTCTAAGCTTAAATTGCAAGAGGTTCAATGCAATTCTCAGATGTGTGGTTGATCAATTATGATTGATTTTGGTCTTCTTTTTATAGGTTTTCCCAATGGTAGGGGGTGTAGTGTAGTTAATCATGATTAAGCCTTAGTTGAGTCTTTAGTTCCACCCTTTGAAGAAAATGCAAAGTTTGTGTCCTCAAAGCTTGGGACAAGTAGACAAGATGAATGGACAAGATGCTCTTTCACTTTGAGTGATTGAGATTGACTTTTGCTTGATCCATGTGAATACCTTTCCTCAAATCCTATTGGTTGATTGAATTTCCTCCCCTTTTGGGTTGTTGAGAGAAATTAGTATTTATTAATTGATTTAAATTCATTTATTTAGCCATGTACCCCTTGAATGGGTTGAATTTGATTTAATCCAAAACTATACAATTAAATGATTTAATTGCACTTTGATTTGATTGCATTTGATTAAAATGCTCTCAATTTTGATTTATCTCAAATTAAGACTTGATTTTAATTTTGATTAGCTAATTATCCATTGTGATTCAATTAATTCAATTTTATCTTGAATTTTCCTTGATTTGACTCTATTTATCCTTTTAATTATCTTTCTCCATTTTCAGGTGATTACAAATAGGGTTGAATCTCCGAAGGAGTCTAGCTTCCATTCTGATCAAGGTGCAACCTTGAACCAATCCAACACCTTAAGACATAATTCTAAACATAGTCTAAAAAATTTGTAGAGGAAAATGAAAGAAGGAATGGATAAAAAGGGAGAGGAGGTGATGCACCGAGATAAGAACTTGTTTCTCTCTCTACTTGTGAGTGCACAAGACATCAATAAAAGACCCCCAATTACACACAGATTTCTTCCAAATTTATCCCCAAAGACACATGTGAAGGTTAGGACCAATAATATGTTGAAAAGGAAGACACATTCACAACACATCATCTTTAAGTATATTTAACATGTATCATACAATCTAGAAACAAAGAAAAGAAAAGAATTTAAATATAGAGGCAATACAATATGCACATGATACCTAAATGTGAGAAGAGGTAAAATAGATAATTTTATTACTACAGAGGAATGAGATATTTGTATTTACAAAAAGAAAAAAATTCTATAAGAGAGAAAAGGAGAGATCCAAAACTATGTTACAAAACCACCTTTGTAGTGTAGGCATAACTATGATAACATTGTTGGAGTACAAAATCCTAATTAGACTAGGGTTAGGTTTTAGAGATGGGGTGATCAGATAAATCAATCACAACTCTGATTGTTTCAAACAATCTAGTCCTTTTAAGTGAAGGAAAATACCTCATTGAATGAATCCGAAGAAAATATCTACAAATAAGATGGTTTTGAGAATGGATGTGGTGAGATTATGTCTTCTAACATAGAAGAATCATATTTTTAGATCATAAAAAAGCATGGGTTTCCATTTGAATACATGTGCAAGGCCTTGTATAGTTAATGTGTCATTCTATATTTTATAGATTTGTAGAGGGGATGTTGGAGATTTTTGAAAGTTAAATTTTAACCTCTTTTCCTACAAAATCCCACTATAGATGTTGAATTTCAAAGTGATCTAAAATTTTGGATGTCATTCATTGATCCCGTCTTCATGTGTAGATAAACAATTTTGATGCAACTAAAAACTATTCATAATGTCTCTTTAAAACATCACCACTTGATCTTGATCATAATGATGCCTTGTAGTCCCACAAAAGTAAGCTAGAAATCATCCTTTATCATGAGGGAATATGGGAGACAATATTTTTTGGCCTCATGACTATCCCAAAAGACAATAACTATTAATTATTTTTAGGATGAAAATATAAGGGCCCGTTTCGGTGCTGGAATACCAAATGCCAATTCTAGTCAATTCTGGAAGATGCTGCAATTTTGGAAGATACAAATCCTAAAAATGATTTCCAAAATATGGGATGACCCATTTGGTTGACCCGGAAGATGACTAAGAAGATGCATAAGGAATTTTAATTCTTTATTTTACTTTCTTTAAATATGGTGTGTATATGTCTGTATATATATATATATATATATATATATATATATACACACACACATACATGTGTGTGTATATATATACATACACAATGTGTGTATATGTGTACACGTGTATGTATATATAAACATGTATACACATATGCACATATGTGTATATATACATATACACACATGTTTATATATATACACACACACACACATGTATGTATATATACACACATGTATGTATATATACACACATGTATGTATATATACACACATGTATGTATATATACACATAAACATATATATACACATACATGTGTGTATATACATACATGTGTATATATTTACACAAATACATACACGTGTGTATATACCTATACACATTTATGTATATATACACATGTATGTATATATATACACATTTATATACAAACATATATGTATATACACACATGTATATATATACATCCTTATAGAAATATAATATACATCCTTATAGTCATGGTTCCCACCAAATATTAAATTCGGTTTTATAAAAATTGGAATTGGAATTCAAAATTCTAATTCCACCTATTTGAGTGGAAGATGAAATGCCCAATTTGGGGGTAAAATTGGAATTTTGAAATTCCAATTCCATTTTTTTGGATGGACACAATCATGGAATTGAAATTATCCAGAAATCTAATTCCGAAACATGGGCTCTAATTCTAGCACCCAAACGGGCCCTAAGGGAACATGAGATAATAGAAAGGACTTAACCACCATCTCACAATTGAAAACTATGTTGAAGAGATAATTGTGGGGGAACATGAGGAAAGATAAAAATTGTACCATGACTAATCTAATAAACTAAGAATGTAATACCAACCTACAAGATAAAAGAGGGAATAACACTAAAATATTCTAATGCATTATTTTTACTTGAATTAAAAATGAGCATCAAGCAATTTCCATCTTTAAACAAATAGGAAGCTACTATAAAAGAAAGGTAACATTACATTTAACATCTCTGTGTAAATAAATTCATGTATAAAGTAAAAGATAAGTTTAGAGATTATTGTGGGTATTTTGCATATGAAATCCATTCTAATTTATTTGTGCTTTGAAGTGTAACAATGAGGGAAAATATCATCAAAGCATGTTTACCACCAAATCATGGATCTATTAATCCCCCACACAACTTTCTACTTGAAATGGCCTAACCCTTTGCAGGGGTGTAAACATGATGATAGGTTAAGCCATTTGAGCTCAGTTTTTTGTTCCTACACAAATCTAGTCAGTCATACACTATAGCTAGTCCTAACTAGTATGGCCTCTGACTAGTAATGTAGTTGGACCAAAATAACTTATTGGCAATAGCATAACATAGCACCACATTAGCCAAGGTTTCTAGATGCAAGCACGATTTAAACATGCGGTCAAGTTCATCACCCTACTCAACTTGGGTTGTAATATATAAAGCTACTTGTCTAGAACATAATTAAAGATTTAGTCATACTATTTTAACAGAAAACACTCATATGATTTTTTCTTACTAAGGTTTTAAAATACATTTGAGGTAGTATAAAACTAAGAAGTTTATTTGAATTAGATGATCAAATCAAATGTTTGAAGCATTAAATGTTGTTGGAGGAGTGTCTTTATGGTATTTACAATAGTTGTTGATGAAGAATAAGAATCAATTGCATAAAGTGGCTTTGAGAACATAGAGAAAGGCATGATAAATAATGTTCTTTTTTCTATAAACTCTTCTTATGATTTTTTGATCAATTGGATTAATATATAATTTTTGAAGAAGGTTTTAATTAATTAGCAATATATAATTAGCAAAACCTCTATTAACATTATCAATCCACCCAAGATTGGGTGAAAATAATAAAGTAAATGAAATGGTTGTCTTACAAAAAGAAATACTACCTAAGGAAAAGGGATGGAAAAAGATTCAGATAGAAGGGACATCAATGCTAATTATTGAAGTGATTAAAATGATGTCAAGCAATGACTGAAAAATCTCACAATCATGAAATTCCTTGAACATTGACACAAGGTTTTTAGTCTTCATGTACTGATATTTTTGTCTTCTTAATCATGGATTTTTATCTTAAATTACTAATTTATTCATACACAAATATATCTTTTATAACAACTATACTATGATAAAAAAGAAAAACCATAATCTCTCCTTGAGAAACATGAAATATTAGAAAAACAACAAGATCTTTAAAGAATAGTGTGTTAACCACTAGGGTTTCTGTTGCACCAAAAGATTGACTTGTTAATGCTCGATACAACCACTAGACTTATAGAAGACACAAGAGGTGGTTAAGCCATATCGCACACCTTGTGAGGGACGTTGGCCCACTGCCAATAATCCCCCTTCTAGTATCACTCACCATGACCTAGATAGATTTGAACCTATGACCAAGCTCTGATACCACTTGTTAACTACTAGGGTTATCGTTGCACCAAAAGATCGACCTGTTAATGTTTGATACAACCACTAGACTTATAGAAGACACAAGAGGCAGTTAAGTCATGTCACGAACCCTGCGAGGGACATTGGCCCATTGCCAACATAGTGATGATGAATTAATGTGTAAAAAGATATGGTATACATATCTTTGAAACATATAAAAAGATATCTTGAAAATAATGATTAAATCCTTCATGAAAAACATAAATATTGAAGAATCCTAGTGTAAAACCCCTCTAAAACAATAGTACAAAACCAAAATAAGGACGATGTTCATGTAGAATAGTGATTATTTCTTCTCACATCATAGGGAAATGGTCTTTCATAACTATGAAAAAAATTTAATAAACAACTAGAGGATCAAAGAAAGATAAAAAGAAAGAATCTAATCCATAATGATTTAAAGTTGACTCATGCTTCTACTAACCCTAGAGTTTAGAACCTTAACTCAAACCATGGATCTTACTTGTAGTTCGGTGCTCTTCCTTGAAACTTACTACTGCTATGTCATGAAAGTGTTTTTTAATACTTGTGAAAACCCTTGATACATGGATTTATCATTCCATCTACTGGTACTTGATTGAAACCTTGGCATTTTATTTCATTTCATCATGAAAGCTACTATTTTTTGTGATGCAGGAGCATCCTGGGTGTAAGAGCAATCTCGCATCACCCAAAAATGTTCCTGTTTTTGTATTAAATAAGGACTATTTTGTGCAGAGCTGCTATTTATGGAAAGTTACTATTTTTGGTAATTTTCGTATGTGCTCAGAATTATCTGATTTCTTTCTTGGAGGTTCATTTTGGTCATATAAGTCTGCCAGTAAAGTTTCATTGCCAGATCAAGTGTATATTGGAAGATATTGAAGATTTTCGGTATTGGCAGCAGGGTACAGAAACTTCGAACTCAGTTTTGAAGGCTTTAGAGGCCCCGGATGAGGTCAAAAATTTGGGTGACACGCGCTTGCGCCAGTCAAGCCTGTAGAGCGCTTCGTGGCGTTTCCGAAATGGGGTTATAATAGTCAATCGGGTCAACTGGTGATGACTTATGATCTTCGGAAGTCGGGTCACTTAAAATGGCAGAAAATAATTTTCCTTCAAAATTTCTGTTCGGGTTTCAAAAGTTATTTTGAGCCGACTTTGATGTAATAAATTGAAAAATAAAATAATTCTAAGTTTGGTCGGCCCTTAGGGCTAAATTTCTGGAACCTTCTCGGGCGGTGGAAATTGCCTATATAAGGAAGGCTGTATTATTGTCTTAGGCAGTTCAGAATAGTTCTGGGTAATAGTTCGAGGCTTTGTCCTACAGAATATTGTAAGGGAATGCCCATGTGGCTTTGCATATTGTAATTCTGAAAGTTTGTAATTCCACATTTGTGGAGATAATAAGAAGCCAATTTTCTGTTCTTGCATATTGTTGTTGTTTCTCTATTTCTGTTATGTATTTGTGGTATTAAGGGGAGCACCCTTCATCAAGTGGTATCAGAGCAGGAGTTCTTGAGTGTGTAAACAGATCGCCGACTGTGAGGCAGTTTGCACCAGGACCGTGGCTAGGCTTTCAGCGCGCATCGCGAAAATGCCTCCACGAAGGGAACGTGGCGGAAGAGCTGGTGTCGTAACACCTGAGGTTAGAGAGTTGCAGAGACAAGTGCGAGCATTGCAAGAAGAGATTCGTAGAGGAATGAATCTTAATGTCAGAGATGAAAGCGAGGATGAAGCCGAAGAAGAATATCAAGCAGGAGAAGTTGAAATTGTGAACCAGGAGGAAGAAAGACTTTTTCGGGCCATTTCCAAGATTGGGAAAAGACCTAAGATTGAGGTTCCTACATTTTCTGGAAATCTTAACCCAGAGGAATTGATTGACTGGATCAATGAATGTGAAGAATATTTTGAGTACGAAGATGTTGACGATCCTGATAGAGTCAAATTTGCGAAGGCCAGACTGAAAGGTCATGCGAAGATCTGGTGGCAAGAAATTCAATTGGAGCGAAATAGAAGAGGGAAAGATAAAATCACAAGATAGGATCGGATGGTGGATAAATTGAAGCGGCAGTTCATTCCTGTTGATTATGAGCTTGACCTACTGAAGAAAATGTAGAGTTTGAAGCAAGCAGGAAGATCTGTTCAAGACTATACAGAGGAGTTCTATCGACTTCTCATCAGAACAGGCCATGCAGAAGCTGATAAGGAGAAAGTTGCCCGATACCTTAATGGCTTAAGGCCAAGCATTCAGGAGGAGCTGAATCTGGTTCGAATGAACAGTATTGAGGAGGCATACCAATTTGCCCTAAAAGTAGAGGAAAAGCTGAACAAGAAGTTCGAGAGCAGACAAAATGGAAGAGGTTGCGGTGGACGATCTGGTGGACGGTCATATGGTGGCCGAAATGAAGATCTGAAAAAGAAGGATGAGGCCAGTAGCAGTCAGAATCAGCGTGGAAATAATTCCAATCGCTTCCAGGATCAGAATAATAGAGATCAGAGGGGAAGAGGAAGAGGACAAGGATCTGGACGAGGAGGCTTCCATGGAACATGTTTTCACTGTGGAGAAGAAGGTCATAGGGCATTTGAATGTCCTCAGTGCCAAGGCAGAACAGACAGGAGAAATGAGGGCCAGGCCAGAGTTGCACATGTAGATGAAGATGTCAGATCATCAAATTTTGAAGATGTTGAAAGAGGAGAAACGTTGATTAACAGAAGAGTCATGTTGAGTGGTGAGAATGAACCTGAGCAAAGGAGAAGCCTGTTTCGCACCAGGTGCAAGTGTGAAGGTAAATGTTGTGATGTGATTATTGATAGTGGAAGCACTGACAATTTGGTGTCAGAAGAGATGGTGACAAAGTTGAAACTCAAGAGATAGAAACACCCACATCCATATCGGATTGCCTGGGTACAGGATGACCACAAGGTCATGGTCAATGAACAATGCCTAGTGAAGTTCAAGATCGGCGGGTACCAAGATGAGGTACTATGTGATATCATCTCTATGGATGCATGTCATATGTTATTGGGTAGACCGTGGCAGTTTGACAGATGTGCTGTACACGATGATCGTGCGAATACCTATTCCCTGACAAAGGATGGAGTGCGACATAAGCTAAAGCCATTGATGGAGACCGAAGAAAAGGTATGTGGTAATGCAAGAATAACATTTGTTGATGGAAGGAAATTCTTAGATGGTATGAGGCATGAGCATGTATGTTTTGCTTTAATTCCAAAAGCTGGTAAAGAGGAAGTAGAAGATGTTCCTGTAGAAGTTGCAGATTTGTTGAATGAGTTTCAGGATATTGTATCCGATAACGTGCCTAATGGATTACCACCAGTCCGGAAGATCAGTCATCAGATGAACTTGATCCCAAGAGCGAGTTTGCCGAATAAGGCAGCACACAGAATGACACCTGCAGAAAGTGAGGAGTTGAACAGACAAGTGCATGAAATGTTACAGAAAGGATTGATTCGAGAGAGTCTGAGTCCTTGTGCTGTACCAGCGGTATTAGCACCAAAGAAGAATGGAGAATGGAGGACGTGTACAGAGTCTAGGGTAATAAAAAAGATCACGATCAAGTACAGGTTTCCATTGCCACGAATGGATGATATTATGGACTGTTTGAGTGGAGCTGTGTATTTTTCAAAGATAGATCTGAAGAGTGGATATCATCAGATTCGGATCAGAGAAGGAGATGAATGGAAGACTGCATTCAAGACAAAGGAAGGACTATATGAGTGGTTAGTCATGCCTTTTGGGCTAACCAATGCACCGAGCACTTTCATGCGGCTCATGAACGAGGTTCTGAAAGAATTTCTTGGTAAGTTTGTCATTGTTTACCTAGATGATATTTTGATTTTTAGCAAGACATTGGAGGAACATATGATGCATATTCGTATGGTGTTTGAGAAGTTGAGAGAAGAGAAATTGTTGATTAATTTGAAGAAGTGCAGTTTTGTGAAGAAAGAGTTAGTGTATTTGGGATTTGTAGTTTCAGCAGAAGGTCTAAAAATGGACCCAGAGAAGGTACAGGCTATCCTTGAATGGCCTACTCCAAGGAGTGCTACTGAGGTAAGATCTTTTCATGGTCTAGCTAGCTTTTATAGAAAGTTTATCAAAAATTTTAGCAGTATTTGTGGACCCTTGACTGAAACAATGAGAGGGGATAGAAAAGAGTTTAAGTGGACTAATGGGGTAGAAAAGAGTTTTCAATTGTTGAAACAAAAAGTTACAGAACAACCTGTTTCAAGTAGATTGTGATGCTAGTGGTACTGCAATAGGAGCTGTTATGAGCCAAGAAGGTAAACCTATTGCTTATTTCAGTGAGAAGTTAAATGATGCCAAGAGGAAGTATTCTGTTTATGATCAGGAATTTTATGCTATAGTTCAGGCATTAAAGAAGTGGAGACATTATCTACTTCCTAAGGAGTTTGGTTTGTATACTGATCATCAAGCTTTGCAATATTTGAGTAGTCAAGGAAAATTGAATCAAAGGCATTTGAAATGGGTTGAGTTTTTGCAGAGTTATACATTTGTTTTGAAACACAAGAGTGGAAAGTCTAATAGGGTTGCAGATGCTCTTAGCAGAAGGCAACTATTGCTGACAGAAATGCAGATTGAAGTGGTTGGGTTCAAGGAACTCAAGAATTTGTATCCAGAGGATCCTGATTTTGGTGAAGCTTGGAAAGCTTGCACAGAACCTGTTACTCTAGACAGGATGAAATAGTTGGATTTCATCATCCAAGATGATATGCTATTCAGAGGGAGTCAGTTGTGCATTCCAAGGGAGAATCTCATCAAGGAGAAGCATAGCGGAGGATTAGCTGGACATTTTGGACATTTTGGACATTTTGGACATTTGTGGTGGTTGACAGATTTTCAAAGATAGCACATTTCATTCCCTGCAAGAAGACTAATGATGCTGTTCATGTAGCAGAATTGTTTTTCAGAGAAGTAGTGAGACTTCATGGTTTGCCAAAGACCATAGTTTCAGATCGAGACACAAAGTTTGTTGGATATTTTTGGCGTACATTGTGGAAGAAGTTGAAGACAGATTTGAAGTTTAGTTCATCACATCATCCACAGACTGATGGACAGACAGAGGTGGTGAATAGAAGTTTGAGAAATTTGCTGAGATGTTTGGTTGGAGATAAGCCAGCAGGATCGGATTTGATTTTACCACAGGCGGAATTTGCATACAATAATTCTGTCAACAGGAGCACTGTTAAATCACCATTCCAGATTGTATATGGAAGTAGTCCAAGAAATGCATCTGAATTGAGAAAGATAGATAAAGGAGAAATAAGTAGTGTCGAAGCTGAGGATTTTGCAGAACACTTGAAGAACATCCATGAGGAGGTGAGGAAGCATATTACCAAGATGAATGCACAGTATAAGGCTAAGGCGGATGAGAAAATGAGGTATAAGGAATTTCAGGTAGGTGATGAAGTCATGGTTCATTTGCGGAAGGAGCGAGTTTCAGTTGGTACATATAACAAGCTGAAAATGAAGAAGTTTGGACCATGTAAGATACTGAAGAAACATGATTCAAGAAACGCATATGAGGTAGAATTGCTGACTGAGCTAAATATTTCACCAGTGTTTAACATTTCAGATCTGACAGAGTATCATGAAGGAGGTGTTGAAGATGAGATCACAACAGCACAGTGGAGTATTCCAGCAACTAGTTCAGATATCAAGGAGATTGAAGACATACTGGACAGTCGTGTTGGCAGAAGCACAAGGAACAGGACATATGAAGAATATCTGGTCAAATGGAAAGGATGACCTGTTGAAGATTCATCATGGCTAACAAAGGAGGAGGTTAACCGTCTTGGTTTTCCTCTACACACCTGAGTCGTGACAGGGTCACTTCTCAAATTACCCCGGGTGTCTGATGCAGGAGCATCCTGGGTGTAAGAGCAATCTCGCATCACCCAAAAATATTTCTATTTTTGTATTCAATAAGGGCTATTTTCTGCAGAGCTGCTATTTATGGAAAGTTACTATTTTTGGTAATTTTCGTATGTGCTCAGAATTATCTGATTTTTTTCTTGGAGGTTCATTTTGGTCATATAAGTCTGCCAGTAAAGTTTCATTGCCAGATCAAGTGTATATTGGAAGATATTGAAGATTTTCGGTATTGGCAGCAGGGTATAGAAACTTCGAACTCAGTTTTGAAGGCTTTAGAGGCCCCGGATGAGGTCGAAAATTTGGGTGATAGGCGCTTGCGCCAATGAAGCCTGTAGAGCGCTTCGTGGCGTTTCCGAAATGGGGTTATAATAGTCAATCGGGTCAACTGGTGATGACTTATGATCTTCGGAAGTCGGGTCACCTGAAATGGCGGAAAATAATTTTCCTTCAAAATTTCTGTCCGGGTTTCAAAAGTTATTTTGAGCCGACTTTGATGTAATAAATTGAAAAATAAAATAATTCTAAGTTTGGTCGGCCCTTAGGGCTAAATTTCTAGAACCTTCTCGGGCGGTGGAAATTGCCTATATAAGGAAGGCTGTATTATTGTCTTAGGCAGTTCAGAATAGTTCTGGGTAATAGTTCGAGGCTTTGTCCTACAGAATATTGTAAGGGAATGCCCATGTGGCTTTGCATATTGTAATTCTGAAAGTTTGTAATTCCACATTTGTGGAGATAATAAGAAGCCAATTTTATGTTCTTGCATATTGTTGTTGTTTCTCTATTTCTGTTGTGTTTGTGGTATTAAGGGGAGCACCCTTCATCAAGTGGTATTAGAGCAGGAGTTCTTGAGTGTGTAAACAGATCGCCGACTTTGAGGCAGTTTGCACCAGGACCGTGGCTAGGGATTCAGCGCGCATCGTGAAAATGCCTCCACGAAGTGAACGTGGCGGAAGAGCTGGTGTCGTAACACCTGAGGTTAGAGAGCTGCAGAGACAAGTGCGAGCATTGCAAGAAGAGATTCGCAGAGGAATGAATCTTAATGTCAGAGATGAAAGCGAAGATGAAGCCGAAGAAGAATATCAAGCAGGAGAAGTTTAAATTGTGAACCAGAGGAAGAAAGACTTTTTCGGGCCATTTCCAAGATTGGGAAAAGACCTAAGATTGAGGTTCCTACATTTTCTGGAAATCTTAACCCAGAGGAATTGATTGACTGGATCAATGAATGTGAGGAATATTTTGAGTACGAAGATGTTGACGATCCTGATAGAGTCAAATTTGCGAAGGCCGGACTGAAAGGTCATGCGAAGATCTGGTGGCAAGAAATTCAATTGGAGCGAAATAGAAGAGGGAAAGATAAAATCACAAGATGGGATCGGATGGTGGATAAATTGAAGCGGCAGTTCATTCCTGTTGATTATGACCTTGACCTACTGAAGAAAATGCAGAGTTTGAAGCAAGCAGGAAGATCTGTTCAGGAGTATACAGAGGAGTTCTATCGACTTCTCATCAGAACAGGCCATGCAGAAGCTGATAAGGAGAAAGTTGCCCAATACCTTAATGGGTTAAGGCCAAGCATTCAGGAGGAGCTGAATCTGGTTCGAATGAACAGTATTGAGGAGGCATACCAATTTGCCCTAAAAGTAGAGGAAAAGCTGAACAAGAAGTTCGAGAGCAGACAAAATGGAAGAGGTCGCGGTGGACGATCTAGTGGACGGTCATATGGTGACCGAAATGAAGATCTGAAAAAGAAGGATGAGGCCAGTAGCAGTCAGAATCAGCGTGGAAATAATTCCAATCGCTTCCAGGATCAGAATAATAGAGATCAGAGGGGAAGAGGAAGAGGACAAGGATCTGGATGAGGAGGCTTCTGTGGAACATGTTTTCTCTGTGGAGAAGAAGGTCATAGGGCATTTGAATGTCCTCAGCGCCAAGGCAGAACAGACAGGAGAAATGAAGGCCAGGCCAGAGTTGCACATGTAGATGAAGATGCCAGATCATCAAATTCTGAAGATGCTGAAAGAGGAGAAACGTTGATTAACAGAAGAGTCATGTTGAGTGGTGAAAATGAACCTGAGCAAAGGAGAAGCCTGTTTCGCACTAGGTGCAAGTGTGAAGGTAAATGTTGTGATGTGATTATTGATAGTGGAAGCACTGACAATTTGGTGTCAGAAGAGATGGTGACAAAGTTGAAACTCAAGAGACAGAAACACCCACATCCATATCGGATTGCCTGGGTACAGGATGACCACAAGGTCATGGTCAATGAACAATGCCTAGTGAAGTTCAAGATCGACGGGTACCAAGATGAGGTACTATGTGATATCATCTCTATGGATGCATGTCATATGTTATTGGGTAGACCGTGGCAGTTTGACAGATGTGTTGTACATGATGGTCATGCGAATACCTATTCCCTGACAAAGGATGGAGTGCGACATAAGCTAAAGCCATTGATGGAGACCGAAGAAAAGGTATGTGGTAATGCAAGAATAACATTTGTTGATGGAAGGAAATTCCTAGATGGTATGAGGCATGAGCATGTATGTTTTGCTTTAATTCCAAAAGCTGGTAAAGAGGAAGTAGAAGATGTTCCTGTAGAAGTTGCAGATTTGTTGAATGAGTTTCAGGATATTGTATCCGATAACGTGCTTGATGGATTACCACCAGTCCGGAAGATCAGTCATCAGATGGACTTGATCCCAGGAGCGAGTTTGCGGAATAAGGCAGCACACACAATGACACCTGGAGAAAGTGAGGAGTTGAACTGACAAGTGCATGAACTGTTACAGAAAGGATTGATTCGAGAGAGTCTGAGTCCCTGTGCTGTACCAGCGGTATTAGCACCAAAGAAGAATGGAGAATGAAGGACGTGTATAGATTCTATGGCAATAAACAAGATCACGATCAAGTACAGGTTTCCATTGCCACGAATGGATGATATTATGGACTGTTTGAGTGGAGCTGTGTATTTTTCAAAGATAGATCTGAAGAGTGGATATCATCAGATTCGGATCAGAGAAGGAGATGAATGGAAGACTGCATTCAAGACAAAGGAAGGACTATATGAGTGGTTAGTCATGCCTTTTGGGCTAACCAATGCACCGAGCACTTTCATGCAGCTCATGAACGAGGTTCTGAAAGAATTTCTGGGTAAGTTTGTCATTGTTTACCTAGATGATATTTTGATTTTTAGCAAGACATTGGAGGAACATATGATGCATATTCGTATGGTGTTTGAGAAGTTGAGAGAAGAGAAATTGTTGATTAATTTGAAGAAGTGCAGTTTTGTGAAGAAAGAGTTAGTGTATTTGGGATTTGTAGTTTCAGCAGAAGGTCTAAAAATGGACCCAGACAAGGTACAGGCTATCCTTGAATGGCCTACTCCAAGGAGTGCTACTGAGGTAAGATCTTTTCATGGTCTAGCTAGCTTTTACAGAAAGTTTATCAAAAATTTTAGCAGTATTTGTGGACCCTTGACTGAAATAATGAGAGGGGATAGAAAAGAGTTTAAGTAGACTAATGGGGCAGAAAAGAGTTTTCAATTGTTGAAACAAAAAGTTACAGAACAACCTGTTTTAGCACTTCCAGATTTTAACAAGGTGTTTCAAGTAGATTGTGATGCTAGTGGTACTGCAATAGGAGCTGTTATGAGCCAAGAAGGTAAACCTATTGCTTATTTCAATGAGAAGTTAAATGATGCCAAGAGGAAGTATTCTGTTTATGATCAGGAATTTTATGCTATAGTTCAGGCATTAAAGAAGTGGAGACATTATCTACTTCCTAATGAGTTTGTTTTGTTTACTGATCATCAAGCTTTGCAATATTTGAATAGTCAAGGAAAATTGAATCAAAGGCATTTGAAATGGGTTGAGTTTTTGCAGAGTTATACATTTGTTTTGAAACACAGGAGTGGAAAGTCTAATAGGGTTGCAGATGGTCTTAGCAGAAGGCAACTATTGCTGACAGAAATGCAGATTGAAGTGGTTGGGTTCAAGGAACTCAAAAATTTGTATCTAGAGGATCTTGATTTTGGTGAAGCTTGGAAAGCTTGCATAGAACCTGTTACTCTAGACAGGATGAAATGGTTGGATTTCATTATCCAAGATGATATGCTATTCAGAAGGAGTCAGTTGTGCATTCCACGAAGTTCTATGAGGGAGAATCTCATCAAGGAGAAGCATAGCGGAGGATTGGCTAGACATTTTGGTCGTGATAAAACCCTTGGTTTGGTTAGTGAGAATTATTATTGGCCACAGTTGCAGCAAGATGTGAAGAAGTTTGTACAGAGTTGCAGAATACAGGATTGTATCAGCCATTACCCGTACCAGAGAAGCCTTGGGAGGATATCAGCATGGACTTTGTTCTTGGTTTACCGAGGACACAGCGGGGACACGATTCAATTTTTGTGGTGGTTGACAGATTTTCAAAGATGGCACATTTCATTCCCTGCAAGAAGACTAATGATGCTGTTCATGTAGCATAATTGTTTTTCAGAGAAGTAGTGAGACTTCATGGTTTGCCAAAGACCATAGTTTCAGATCGAGACACTAAGTTTGTTGGATATTTTTGGCATACATTGTGGAAGAAGTTGAAGACAGATTTGAAGTTTAGTTCATCACATCATCCACAGACTGATGGACAGACAGAGGTGGTGAATAGAAGTTTGAGAAATTTGCTGAGATGTTTGGTTGGAGATAAGCCAGCAGGATGGGATTTGATTTTACCACAGGCGGAATTTGCATACAATAATTCTGTCAACAGGAGCACTGTTAAATCACCATTCCAGATTGTATATGGAAGTAGTCCAAGAAATGCATCTGAATTGAGAAAGATAGATAAAGGAGAAATAAGTAGTGTTGAAGCTGAGGATTTTGCAGAACACTTGAAGAACATCCATGAGGAGGTGAGGAAGCATATTACCAAGATGAATGCACAGTATAAGGCTAAGGCGGATGAGAAAAGGAGGTATAAGGAATTTTAGGTAGGTGATGAAGTCATGGTTCATTTGCGGAAGGAGCGAGTTCCAGTTGGTACATATAACAAGCTGAAAATGAAGAAGTTTGGACCATGTAGGATACTGAAGAAACATGATTCAAGAAACACATATGAGGTAGAATTGCTGACTGAGCTAAATATTTCACCAGTGTTTAACATTTCAGATCTGACAGAGTATCATGAAGGAGGTGTTGAAGATGAGATCACAGCAGCACAGTGAAGTATTCCAGCAACTAGTTCAGATATCAAGGAGATTGAAGACATACTGGACAGTCGTGTTGGCAGAAGCACAAGGAAGAGGACATATGAAGAATATCTGGTCAAATGGAAAGGACGACCTGTTGAAGATTCATCATGGCTAACAAAGGAGGAGGTTAACCGTCTTGGTTTTCCTCTACACACCTGAGTCGTGACAGGGTCACTTCTCAAATTACCCCGGGTGTCTGATGCAGGAGCATCCTGGGTGTAAGAGCAATCTTGCATCACCCAAAAATATTTCTATTTTTGTATTCAATAAGGGCTATTTTCTGCAGAGCTGCTATTTATGGAAAGTTACTATTTTTGGTAATTTTCGTATGTGCTCAGAATTATCTGATTTCTTTCTTGGAGGTTCATTTTGGTCATATAAGTCTGCCAGTAAAGGTTCATTGCCAGATCAAGTGTATATTGGAAGATATTGAAGATTTTCGGTATTGGCAGCAAGGTATAGAAACTTCGAACTCAGTTTTGAAGGCTTTAGAGGCCCCGGATGAGGTCGAAAATTTGGGTGACAGGCGCTTGCGCCAGTGAAGCCTGTAGAGCGCTTCGTGGCGTTTCCGAAATGGGGTTATAATAGTCAATCGGGTCAACTGGTGATGACTTATGATCTTCGGAAGTCGGGTCACCTGAAATGGCGGAAAATAATTTTCCTTCAAAATTTTTGTCCGGGTTTCAAAAGTTATTTTGAGCCGACTTTGATGTAATAAATTGAAAAATAAAATAATTCTAAGTTTGGTCGGCCCTTAGGGCTAAATTTCTGGAACCTTCTCGGGCGGTGGAAATTGCCTATATAAGGAAGGCTGTATTATTGTCTTAGGCAGTTCAGAATAGTTCTGGGTAATAGTTCGAGACTTTGTCCTACAGAATATTGTAAGGGAATGCCCATGTGGCTTTGCATATTGTAATTCTGAAAGTTTGTAATTCCACATTTGTGGAGATAATAAGAAGCCAATTTTCTGTTCTTGCATATTGTTGTTGTTTCTCTATTTCTATTATGTGTTTGTGGTATTAAGGGGAGCACCCTTCATCAAGTGGTATCAGAGCAGGAGTTCTTGAGTGTGTAAACAGATCGCCGACGGTGAGGCAGTTTGCACCAGGACCGTGGCTAGGCTTTCAGCGCGCATCGCGAAAATGCCTCCACGAAAGGAACGTGGCGGAAGAGCTGGTGTCGTAACACATGAGGTTAGAGAGCTGCACAGACAAGTGCGAGCATTGCAAGAAGAGATTCGCAGAGGAATGAATCTTAATGTCAGAGATGAAAGGGAGGATGAAGCCGAAGAAGAATATCAAGCAGGAGAAGTTGAAATTGTGAACCAGGAGGAAGAAAGACTTTTTCGGGCCATTTCCAAGATTGGGAAAATACCTAAGATTGAGGTTCCTACATTTTCTGGAAATCTTAACCCAGAGGAATTGATTGACTGGATCAATGAATGTGAGGAATATTTTGAGTACGAAGATGTTGACGATCCTGATAGAGTCAAATTTGTGAAGGCCAGACTGAAAGGTCATGCGAAGATCTGGTGGCAAGAAATTCAATTAGAGCGAAATAGAAGAGGGAAAGATAAAATCACAAGATGGGATCGGATGGTGGATAAATTGAAGCGGCAGTTCATTCCTGTTGATTATGAGCTTGACCTACTGAAGAAAATGCAGAGTTTGAAGCAAGCAGGAAGATCTGTTCAGGAGTATACAGAGGAGTTCTATCGACTTCTCATCAGAACAGGCCATGCAGAAGCTGATAAGGAGAAAGTTGCCCGATACCTTAATGGGTTAAGGCCAAGCATTCAGGAGGAGCTGAATCTGGTTCGAATGAACAATATTGAGGAGGCATACCAATTTGCCCTAAAAGTAGAGGAAAAGCTGAACAAGAAGTTCGAGAGCAGACAAAATGGAAGAGGTCGCGGTGGACGATCTGGTGGACGGTCATATGGTGGCCGAAATGAAAATCTGAAAAAGAAGGATGAGGCCAGTAGCAGTCAGAATCAGCGTGGAAATAATTCCAATCGCTTCCAGGATCAGAATAATAGAGATCAGAGGGGAAGAGGAAGAGGACAAGGATCTGGACGAGGAGGCTTCCGTGGAACATGTTTTCACTGTGGAGAAGAAGGTCATAGGGCATTTGAATGTCCTCAGCAACAAGGCAGAACAGACAGGAGAAATGAAAGCCAGGCCAGAGTTGCACATGTAGATGAAGATGCCAGATCATCAAATTCTGAAGATGCTGAAAGAGGAGAAACATTAATTAACAGAAGAGTCCTGTTGAGTGGTGAGAATGAACCTGAGCAAAGGAGAAGCCTGTTTCGCACCAGGTGCAAGTGTGAAGGTAAATGTTGTGATGTGATTATTGATAGTGTAAGCACTGACAATTTGGTGTCAGAAAAGATGGTGACAAAGTTGAAACTCAAGAGATAGAAACACCCACATCCATATCGGATTGCCTCGGTACAGGATGACCACAAGGTCATGGTCAATGAACAATGCCTAGTGAAGTTCAAGATCGGCGGGTACCAAGATGAGGTACTATGTGATATCATCTCTATGGATGCATGTCATATGTTATTGGGTAGACCGTGGCAGTTTGACAGATGTGCAGTACACGATGGTCGTGCGAATACCTATTCCCTGACAAAGGATGGAGTGCGACATAAGCTAAAGCCATTGATGGAGATCGAAGAAAAGGTATGTGGTAATGCAAGAATAACATTTGTTGATGGAAGGAAATTCCTAGATGGTATGAGGCATGAGCATGTATGTTTTGCTTTAATTCCAAAAGCTGGTAAAGAGGAAGTAGAAGATGTTCCTGTAGAAGTTGCAGATTTATTGAATGAGTTTCATGATATTGTATCCGATAACGTGCCTGATGGATTACCACCAGTCTGGAAGATCAGTCATCAGATGGACTTGATCCCAAGAGCGAGTTTGCCAAATAAGGCAGCACACAGAATGACACCTACAGAAAGTGAGGAGTTGAACAGACAAGTGCATGAACTGTTACAGAAATGATTGATTCGAGAGAGTCTGAGTCCCTGTGCTGTACCAGCGGTATTAGCACCAAAGAAGAATGGAGAATGGAGGACGTGTACAGATTCTAGGTCAATAAACAAGATCACGATCAAGTACAGGTTTCCATTGCCATGAATGGATGATATTATGGACTGTTTGAGTGGAGCTGTGTATTTTTCAAAGATAGATCTGAAGAGTGGATATCATCAGATTCGGATCAGAGAAGGAGATGAATGGAAGACTGCATTCAAGACAAAGGAAGGACTATATGAGTGGTTAGTCATGCCTTTTGGGCTAACCAATGCACCGAGCACTTTCATGCAGCTCATGAACGAGGTTCTGAAAGAATTTCTGGGTAAGTTTGTCATTGTTTACCTAGATGATATTTTGATTTTTAGCAAGACATTGGAGGAACATATGATGCATATTCGTATGGTGTTTGAGAAGTTGAGAGAAGAGAAATTGTTGATTAATTTGAAGAAGTGCAGTTTTGTGAAGAAAGAGTTAGTGTATTTGGGATTTGTAGTTTCAGCAGAAGGTCTAAAAATGGACCCAGAGAAGGTACAGGCTATCCTTGAATGGCCTACTCCAAGGAGTGCTACTGAGGTAAGATCTTTTCATGGTCTAGCTAGCTTTTACAGAAAGTTTATCAAAAATTTTAGCAGTATTTGTGGACCCTTGACTGAAACAATGAGAGGGGATAGAAAAGAGTTTAAGTGGACTAATGGGGCAGAAAAGAGTTTTCAATTGTTGAAACAAAAAGTTACAGAACAACCTGTTTTAGCACTTCCAGATTTTAACAAGGTGTTTCAAGTAGATTGTGATGCTAGTGGTACTGCAATAGGAGCTGTTATGAGCCAAGAAGGTAAACCTATTGCTTATTTCAGTGAGAAGTTAAATGATGCCAAGAAGAAGTATTCTGTTTATGATCAGGAATTTTATGCTATAGTTCAGGCATTAAAGAAGTGGAGACATTATCTACTTCCTAATGAGTTTGTTTTGTATACTGATCATCAAGCTTTGCAATATTTGAATAGTCAAGGAAAATTGAATCAAAGGCATTTGAAATGGGTTGAGTTTTTGCAGAGTTATACATTTGTTTTGAAACACAGGAGTGGAAAGTCTAATAGTGTTGCAGATGCTCTTAGCAGAAGGCAACTATTGCTGACAGAAATGCAGATTGAAGTGGTTGGGTTCAAGGAACTCAAGAATTTGTATCCAGAGGATCCTGATTTTGGTGAAGCTTGGAAAGCTTGCACAGAACCTGTTATTCTAGACAGGATGAAATAGTTGGATTTCATCATCCAGGATGATATGCTATTCAGAGGGAGTCAGTTGTGCATTCCACGAAGTTATATGAGGGAGAATCTCATCGAGGAGAAGCATAGCAGAGGATTGGCTGGACATTTTGGTCGTGATAAAACCCTTGGTTTGGTTAGTGAGAATTATTATTGGCCACAGTTGTAGCAAGATGTGAAGAAGTTTGTACAGAGTTGTAGAGTATGTCAGATGGCAAAAGGAGTGAAGCAGAATACAGGATTGTATCAGCCATTACCCGTACCAGAGAAGTCTTAGGAGGATATCAGCATGGATTTTGTTCTTGGTTTACCGAGGACACAGCGGGGACACGATTCAATTTTTGTGGTGGTTGACAGATTTTCAAAGATAGCACATTTCATTCCCTGCAAGAAGACTAATGATGCTGTTCATGTAGCAGAATTGTTTTTCAGAGAAGTAGTGAGACTTCATGGTTTGCCAAAGACCATAGTTTCAGATCGAGACACTAAGTTTGTTGGATATTTTTGGCGTACATTGTGGAAGAAGTTGAAGACAGATTTGAAGTTTAGTTCATCACATCATCCACAGACTGATGGACAGACAGAGGTGGTGAATAGAAGTTTGGGAAATTTGCTGAGATGTTTGGTTGGAGATAAGCCAGCAGGATCGGATTTGATTTTACCACAGGCGGAATTTGCATACAATAATTCTGTCAATATGAGCACTGGTAAATCACCATTCCAGATTGTATATGGAAGTAGTCCAAGAAATGCATCTGAATTGAGAAAGATAGATAAAGGAGAAATAAGTAGTGCTGAAGCTGAGGATTTTGCAGAACACTTGAAGAACATCCATGAGGAGGTGAGGAAGCATATTACCAAGATGAATGCACAGTATAAGGCTAAGGCGGATGAGAAAATGAGGTATAAGGAATTTCAGGTTGGTGATGAAGTCATGGTTCATTTGTGGAAGGAGCGGGTTCCAGTTGGTACATATAACAAGCTGAAAATGAAGAAGTTTGGACCATGTAGGATACTGAAGAAACATGATTCAGGAAATGCATATGAGGTAGAATTGCCTACTGATCTAAATATTTCACCAGTGTTTAACATTTCAGATCTGACAGAGTATCATGAAGGAGGTGTTGAAGATGAGATCACAGCAGCACAGTGAAGTATTCCAGCAACTAGTTCAGATATCAAGGAGATTGAAGACATACTGGACAGTCGTGTTGGCAGAAGCACAAGGAACAGGACATATGAAGAATATCTGTTCAAATGGAAAGGACGACCTGTTGAAGATTCATCATGGCTAACAAAGGAGGAGGTTAACCGTCTTGGTTTTCCTCTACACACCTGAGTCGTGACAGGGTCACTTCTCAAATTACCCCGGGTGTCTGATGCAGGAGCATCCTGGGTGTAAGAGCAATCTCGCATCACCCAAAAATATTTCTGTTTTTGTATTCAATAAGGGCTATTTTGTGCAGAGCTGCTATTTATGGAAAGTTACTATTTTTGGTAATTTTCGTATGTGCTCAGAATGATCTGATTTCTTTCTTGGAGGTTCATTTTGGTCATATAAGTCTGCCAGTAAAGTTTCATTGCCAGATCAAGTGTATATTGGAAGATATTGAAGATTTTCGGTATTGGCAGCAGGGTACAGAAACATGGAACTCAGTTTTGAAAGCTTTAGAGGCCCCGGATGAGGTCGAAAATTTGGGTGACGGGCGCTTGCACCGGTCAAGCCTGTAGAGCGCTTCGTGGCCTTTCCGAAATGGGGTGATAATAGTCAATCGGGTCAACTGGTCATGACTTATGCTCTTCGGAAGTCGGGTCACCTGAAATGGCAGAAAATAATTTTCCTTCAAAATTTCTGTTCGGGTTTCAAAAGTTATTTTGAGCCGACTTTGATGTAATAAATTGAAAAATAAAATAATTCTAAGTTTGGTCGGCCCTTAGGGCTAAATTTCTGGAACCTTCTCGAGCGGTGGAAATTGCCTATATAACGAAGGCTGTATTATTGTCTTAGGCAGTTCAGAATAGTTCTGGGTAATAGTTTGAGGCTTTGTCCTATAGAATATTGTAAGGGAATGCCCATGTGGCTTTGCATATTGTAATTCTGAGAGTTTGTAATTCCACATTTGTGGAGATAATAAGAAGCCAATTTTCTGTTCTTACATATTGTTGTTGTTTCTCTATTTCTGTTATGTGTTTGTGGTATTAAGGGGAGCACCCTTCATCAAGTGGTATCAGAGCAGGAGTTCTTGAGTGTGTAAACAGATCGCTGACTGTGAGGTAGTTTGCACAAGGACCGTGGCTAGGGTTTCAGCGCGCATCGCAAAAATGCCTCCACGAAGGGAACGTGGCGGAAGAGCTGGTGTCGTAACACCTGAGGTTAGAGAGCTGCAGAGACAAGTGCGAGCATTGCAAGAAGAGATTCGCAGAGGAATGAATCTTAATGTCAGAGATGAAAGCGAGGATGAAGCCGAAGAAGAATATCAAGTAGGAGAAGTTGAAATTGTGAACCAGGACGAAGAAAGACTTTTTCGGGCCATTTCCAAGATTGGGAAAAGACTTAAGATTGAGGTTCCTACATTTTATGAAAATCTTAACCCAGAGGAATTGATTGACTGGATCAATGAATGTGAGGAATATTTTGAGTACGAAGATGTTGACGATCCTGATAGAGTCAAATTTGCGAAGGCCAGACTGAAAGGTCATGCGAAGATCTGGTGGCAAGAAATTCAATTGGAGCGAAATAGAAGAGGGAAAGATAAAATCACAAGATGGGATCGGATGGTGGATAAATTGAAGCGGCAGTTCATTCCTGTTGATTATGACCTTGACCTACTGAAGAAAATGCAGAGTTTGAAGCAAGCAGGAAGATCTGTTCAGGAGTATACAGAGGAGTTCTATCGACTTCTCATCAGAACAGGCCATGCAGAAGCTGATAAGGAGAAAGTTGCCCGATACCTTAATGGATTAAGGCCAAGCATTCAGGAGGAGCTGAATCTGGTTCGAATGAACAGTATTGAGGAGGCATACCAATTTGCCCTAAAAGTAGAGGAAAAGCTGAACAAGAAGTTCGAGAGCAGACAAAATGGAAGAGGTCGCGGTGGACGATCTGGTGGACGGTCATATGGTGGCTGAAATGAAGATCTGAAAAAGAAGGATGAGGCCAGTAGCAGTCAGAATCAGCGTGGAAATAATTCCAATCGCTTCCAGGATCAGAATAATAGAGATCAGAGGGGAAGAGGAAGAGGACAAGGATCTGGACGAGGAGGCTTCCGTGGAACATGTTTTCACTGTGGAGAAGAAGGTCATAGGGCATTTGAATGTCCTCAGCGCCAAGGCAGAACAGACAGGAGAAATGAAGGCCAGGCCAGAGTTGCACATGTAGATGAAGATGCCAGATCATCAAATTCTGAAGATGCTGAAAGAGGAGAAACATTGATTAACAGAAGAGTCATGTTGAGTGGTGAGAATGAACCTAAGCAAAGGAGAAGCCTGTTTCGCACCAGGTGCAAGTGTGAAGGTAAATGTTGTGATGTGATTATTGATAGTGGAAGCACTGACAATTTGGTGTCAGAAGAGATGGTGACAAAGTTGAAACTCAAGAGACAGAAACACCCACATCCATATCGGATTGCCTCGGTACAGGATGACCACAAGGTCATGGTCAATGAACAATGCCTAGTGAAGTTCAAGATCGTCGGGTACCAAGATGAGATACTATGTGATATCATCTCTATGGATGCATGTCATATGTTATTGGGTAGACCGTGGCAGTTTGACAGATGTGCTGTACACGATGGTCGTGCGAATACCTATTCCCTGACAAAGGATGGAGTGCGACATAAGCTAAAGCCATTGATGGAGACCGAAGAAAAGGTATGTGGTAATGCAAGAATAACATTTGTTGATGGAAGGAAATTCCTAGATAGTATGAGGCATGAGCATGTATGTTTTGCTTTAATTCCAAAAGCTGGTAAAGAGGAAGTAGAAGATGTTCTTGTAGAAGTTGCAGATTTGTTGAATGAGTTTCAAGATATTGTATCTGATAACGTGCCTGATGGATTACCACCAGTCCGGAAGATCAGTCATCAGATGGATTTGATCCCAGGAGCGAGTTTGCCGAATAAGGCTGCACACAGAATGACACCTGCAGAAAGTGAGGAGTTGAACAGACAAGTGCATGAACTGTTACAGAAAGGATTGATTCGAGAGAGTCTGAGTCCCTGTGCTATACCAGCGGTATTAGCACCAAAAAAGAATGGAGAATGGAGGACGTGTACAGATTCTAGGGCAATAAACAAGATCACGATCAAGTACAGGTTTCCATTGCCACGAATGGATGATATTATGGACTGTTTGAGTGGAGCTGTGTATTTTTCAAAGATAGATCTGAAGAGTGGATATCATCAGATTCGGATCAGAGAAGGAGATGAATGGAAGACTGCATTCAAGACAAAGGAAAGACTATATGAGTGGTTAGTCATGCCTTTTGGGCTAACCAATGCACCGAGCACTTTCATGCGGCTCATGAACGAGGTTCTGAAAGAATTTTTGGGTAAGTTTGTCATTGTTTACCTAGATGATATTTTGATTTTTAGCAAGACATTGGAGGAACATATGATGCATATTCGTATGGTGTTTGAGAAGTTGAGAGAAGAGAAATTATTGATTATTTTGAAGAAGTGCAGTTTTGTGAAGAAAGAGTTAGTGTATTTGGGATTTGTAGTTTCAGCAGAAGGTCTAAAAATGGACCCAGAGAAGGTACAAGCTATCCTTGAATGGCCTACTCCAAGGAGTGCTACTGAGGTAAGATCTTTTCATGGTCTAGCTAGCTTTTACAGAAAGTTTATCAAAAATTTTAGCAGTATTTGTGGACCCTTGACTGAAACAATGAGAGGGGATAGAAAAGAGTTTAAGTGGACTAATGGGGCAGAAAAGAGTTTTCAATTGTTGAAACAAAAAGTTACAGAACAACCTATTTTAGCACTTCCAGATTTTAACAAGGTGTTTCAAGTAGATTGTGATGCTAGTGGTACTGCAATAGGAGCTGTTATGAGCCAAGAAGATAAACCTATTGCTTATTTCAGTGAGAAGTTAAATGATGCCAAGAGGAAGTATTTTGTTTATGATCAGGAATTTTATGCTATAGTTCAGGCATTAAAGAAGTGGAGACATTATCTACTTCCTAATAAGTTTGTTTTGTATACTGATCATCAAGCTTTGCAATATTTGAATAGTCAAAGAAAATTGAATCAAAGGCATTTGAAATGGGTTGAATTTTTGCAGAGTTATACATTTGTTTTGAAACACGGGAGTGGAAAGTCTAATAGGGTTGCAGATGCTCTTAGCAGAAGGCAACTATTGCTGACAGAAATGCAGATTGAAGTGGTTGGGTTCAAGGAACTCAAGAATTTGTATCCAGAGGATCCTGATTTTGGTGAAGCTTGGAAAGCTTGCACAGAACCTGTTACTCTAGACAGGACAAAATGGTTGGATTTCATCATCCAGGATGATATGCTATTCAGAGGGAGTCAGTTGTGCATTCCACGAAGTTCTATGAGGGAGAATCTCATCAAGGAGAAGCATAGCGGAGGATTGGCTGGACATTTTGGTCGTGATAAAACCCTTGGTTTGGTTAGTGAGAATTATTATTGGCCACAGTTGCAGCAAGATGTAAAGAAGTTTGTACAGAGTTGCAGAGTATGTCAGATGGCAAAAGGAGTGAAGCAGAATACAGGATTGTATCAGCCATTACCCGTACCAGAGAAGCCTTGGGAGGATATCAGCATGGATTTTTTTCTTGGTTTACCGAGGACACAGCGGGGACACGATTCAATTTTTGTGGTGGTTGACAGATTTTCAAAGATGGCACATTTCATTTCCTGCAAGAAGACTAATGATGTTATTCATGTAGCAGAATTGTTTTTCAGAGAAGTAGTAAGACTTCATGGTTTGCCAAAGACCATAGTTTCAGATCGAGACACTAAGTTTGTTGGATATTTTTGGCGTACATTGTGGAAGAAGTTGAAGACAGATTTGAAGTTTAGTTCATCACATCATCCACAGACTGATGGACAGACAGAGGTGGTGAATAAAAGTTTGGGAAATTTGCTGATATGTTTGGTTGGAGATAAGCCAGCAAGATGGGATTTGATTTTACCACAGGCGGAATTTGCATACAATAATTCTATCAACATGAGCACTGGTAAATCACCATTCCAGATTGTATATGGAAGTAGTCCAAGAAATGCATCTGAATTGAGAAAGATAGATAAAGGAGAAATAAGTAGTGCTGAAGCTAAGGATTTTGCAGACCACTTGAAGAACATCCATGAGGAGGTGAGGAAGCATATTACCAAGATGAATGCATAGTATAAGGCTAAGGCAGATGAGGAAAGGAGGTATAAGGAATTTCAGGTTGGTGATGAAGTCATGGTTCATTTGCGGAAGGAGCGGGTTCTAGTTGGTACATATAACAAGCTGAAAATGAAGAAGTTTGGACCATGTAGGATACTGAAGAAACATGATTCAGGAAACGCATATGAGGTAGAATTGCCTACTGAGCTAAATATTTCACCAGTGTTTAACATTTCAGATCTGACAGAGTATCATGAAGGAGGTGTTGAAGATGAGATCACAACAGCACAGTGGAGTATTCCAGCAACTAGTTCAGATATCAAGGAGATTGAAGACAAACTGGACAGTCGTGTTGGCAGAAGCACAAGGAACAGGACATATGAAGAATATCTGGTCAAATGGAAAGGATGACCTGTTGAAGATTCATCATGGCTAACAAAGGAGGAGGTTAACCGTCTTGGTTTTCCTCTACACACCTGAGTCGTGACAGGGTCACTTCTCAAATTATCCCGGGTGTCTGATGCAGGAGCATCCTGGGTGTAAGAGCAATCTCGCATCACCCAAAAATATTTCTATTTTTGTATTCAATAAGGGCTATTTTGTGCAGAGCTGCTATTTATGGAAAGTTACTATTTTTGGTAATTTTCCTATGTGCTCAGAATGATCTGATTTTTTTCTTGGAGGTTCATTTTGGTCATATAAGTCTGCCAGTAAAGTTTCATTGCCAGATCAAGTGTATATTGGAAGATATTGAAGATTTTCGGTATTGGTAGTAGGGTACAGAAACTTTGAACTCAGTTTTGAAGGCTTTAGAGGCCCCGGATGAGGTCAAAAATTTGGGCAACAGGCGCTTGCGCCGGTCAAGCCTGTAGAGCGCTTCGTGGCGTTTCCGAAATGGGGTTATAATAGTCAATCGGGTCAACTGGTGATGACTTATGATCTTCGGAAGTCGGGTCACCTGAAATGGCAGAAAATAATTTTCCTTCAAAATTTCTGTTCGGGTTTCAAAAGTTATTTTGAGCCGACTTTGATGTAATAAATTGAAAAATAAAATAATTCTAAGTTTGGTCGGCCCTTAGGGCTAAATTTCTGGAACCTTCTCGGGCGGTGGAAATTGCCTATATAAGGAAGGCTGTATTATTGTCTTAGGCAGTTCAGAATAGTTCTGGGTAATAGTTCGAGGCTTTGTCCTACAGAATATTGTAAGGGAATGCCCATGTGGCTTTGCATATTGTAATTCTGAAAGTTTGTAATTCCACATTTGTGGAGATAATAAGAAGCCAATTTTCTGTTCTTGCATATTGTTGTTATTTCTCTATTTCTGTTATGTGTTTGTGGTATTAAGGGGAGCACCCTTCATCATTTTGTTTTTAAATTTCTCTTCTCTTATTTGAAATGTGTGTTTCATCCTTGTGAAACTATTGTTGCCTCGTGGAACTATTATTATAAGATAGGAATATGATGTTTTTCTCATGATTTGTTGCTCAATTAAAATGAAAAATGCAACTATTTTCTATTAATTTATTGTTCTTTAGTGAATGCACACTATACTTCATGGGATTTTGGTGTTCATTGACTTGGAAATATTATTTATGATAGAATACTACTTTTCCAATCATAAAAAATTTGCTACTCATTCCATCCATGAGCATGGTTAGGACTGTTTTCCTAAGCCTCAAGTTCAAACCTCAGTTTGAGTTAACTTAATTGTGTTTAGGTTGATAGAGCATGGAAATGGACAAAATTTGATTTCATTTCCCTCCAACACTATGCATGACCATTTTTTATTAAACCTCCTTCTTCTTGAACCCCTTTTGGACTCTCATGCCACATGAGAATGTCATTTCCTTAAAATTTAAATTCCCACTAATACTATGTATGAGTAAACTTGGATTGTTGAATGTGAGAGACCTCAATAGAAAGTTTTGGGGTTTTTAGTTTAAATAAAGACATTAATAATCTTTTTACTCATTTTGACAAACAATGTAAGGCCTCAAAGATGATCCTCTTTTTTAAAGAAAAATCATTTAAAACCCTTCAACATCCTATTGAAAGACCTCATATGAGAATTTTTGTATCTAAAGGGAAAAATTTGATAATAATAACATAGGGGAAGAGAACTAATATCCACACTCCCTAACTTTGGGTACTTGTAGAGTCTAAATTATATGTCAGAATTTAAATATTATTTTTTTGTTATTTTCTTTTTTTTTTTGGTCGGTAAGAGGTCGTAGCCAATATATTTTATTAATAAAAATAATAAGTTACAGAGTCTCCATTCACTGCGGGCATTGGTAGGAAAGAATGGAGAAGAAAACCTTTAGTCTTGCCTGGGACATAGTCCAGATCATAATATTACATGCAATTTATGAGGGTATACCCTCATTTACAAAATATGGAGTTATACCTTCATTTTCAATGTTTTTATTTCTAAGATCATTCCCTTAGTAATTTTAACATTTGGAATTACATTTATGAACCTTTAGGTTCTTTATCTAGCCTTCGACTACTTTTATCTAATTTGAACAAGGGTTCCCTAATTACATACATTCATACTAATCCTGATCCCCACCATAGTCCAAGCATCTGTGTACTATCCTCCCCTTCAGTATCTTTATACTTCCTGCATACATAATACATCTAAAGAGAAAATTTCTTTGAATAGATAAATTAATATTAGCCCCTTTACAAAGTACATCATTTATTATTATATTTTCAAATCTCTATGCTAATAAAGATATTTTGTTTAAAATCCTTTCTCATAAGAGTTAGTACTATTAAAAATCATAGTAAGAGAATCCATGTTGATCTGCTCTAGATTATGCATTGGTAATGTGTTATCTTTAATTATTCTATTATCATTTGCTTCAATAAGAGTAATGCTAATTACCATATCTTATGAACATAACTGTCCATACATTTTAATCTAATTGTTATGATCATATAGATGAGCCATAGAATAAAAATCCATATATGTGTGTCTGTGTGTGTGTGTACACTACTACATTTGGGGCCTAATTTTGATAGAAACTTCCGACAGATAATTCTTTTTTATGAATTTCATTTTTTTGTAATAGTCCCCGATGGTGTTGAAATTCTGATGGGTTTTAAATAGACCATCGGAACTCTGACAGTTTTGGGGCATACATGAAAAGAAAGTGAAATGGCCAAATCATTTTTATTTTGATTTCTTGTGAAGAGAGTTTTAGAGTAGGACGAAGTGATTTCTGAAGACCATTTTTATTTTGATTGCAGCTCACGAAGAGAGTTTTAGGAGTGGGACAAAGTGATAGACGAAGACCTTGATAGATTTTGAGGTATGTGAGCCCCCAAAACTCAGCATTGCAATCATCCATACTCTCAATGCTTAATTTGGCTTCGCCCTTTTCCAACATTATTTTGGGCTTCTCCTCACAGTTGCGTCAGGTCTGGGTAGTGGCTATCCAACCACAAAAATAATTTTTTTTACATATCTTTTTGCAAACTTTTGGAAAAAAAACTAAGTGTATCCCCTTTGACTAGGTGCCTCTCTATTCCCCAGCCCAGGGAGAGTTTGGATAGGGTCCGAATGGCTCAATTTGGGAACTAAAAAGATCAACTCAGGTAGTACCTTGGGTGAACTTGGGGGTATACTGGGATCACTGAAGTCCATGACCACATTAGGACCTGAAATATACACATTTGGGCAATGCCTTGGCTGACCTTGAGGGCATACTTGGACTGCACTAGGACTTAGATAGCCTAGGGATAGCATACCCTATCATTAATTTTTTTGATTATGAATCTTCTATTGTTTAATTTGATGAACTTCCTTGTTTACTTGATTGTCTCTTCTTTGAACAAGTCTTGTAAAGAAGCTGTTGTTGAAATATTTGTGCAATTTTCCCTCTAAAAATATGTGTTTTCTGGTTTAATTGGCTCAACTGTGTAGAAGACACATATTCTCTCCTCCCATTTTTCTTTTGGCCTCTTCAAAACATCATTTCACATTGAAGACCAACAATGTTTAGGCCAAGAACAAGCACAAATGAAGATGGTGTAAGAGCCAAACTTTGTAAGTAATTTGACATAGGGGAAGAAGGTAAGAAAAGTGTGGATTTCTTAGCAATGCCATATAAAGGAAAATAGAAAACTATGTTTAAAGTAAGTATTAAGATTGAAATTCAAAATTTTAATGGAGAAATTGTTGTAAAAAAGTTGGATTCTTGGATAAAGAAATTAAAAAATTATTTGTATTTATAATATTAATGGGTCATAGAGATTTATGTTTATAAAATGCTAACAGTAAGATGTATTTTGAACCTAGACAAAGACATAATAGGATGCTTAGAAAATAGAGTAGGACTATTGTGCAACTATGCTAGTGTCATTTGACTATCTAACTCAAAACTTTGAAATGGGCGTATGCCTTTCTAACATCCAGCATCCATGGAAATTCTTCTAGGGCCAGGGAGAATGTTATAGCTTTAGAAGTTGTATAAATAGAGCTATATAATGTCAAAATATATAGGAAGATTCAAGAAAAGTTGTATTGATCAAAGAAAAAAGGATTCAGCTGTTCATAAGGATTTTTTTGAGGCCGAGATGATTTTGAATATCATTAAAAGAGCAAGGAGTAGCTTTCATTCTAACAACATAATGTTCTTGGTGATTCTTTGCAATTAATGCATTTAGTAGGAGTTTATGTTAATTTTTAATAGCTAGATTCAGATTCTAGCATTATAATTTATTAACTTAACTTAATATTTAATTTAAATTAAAATAATATATTTAGGTTATATATTTAATTTAATTTATCCATATATCAGCTGGATATATTTTAGCATTACAATTTTTCATGACAATGTTGATTGTAGCATTGCAATATAATTTGCTTCATCTAATTTGAACTCATCAAAGAAATAGTCCAATGTATCTTCTATTGTGTATTTTTTGGTTCTAAATTGTTTGAAGAAGTCTCTTTGATTGTCTTTCATTGTAGAATTTGGATTTGGCAAGGGCTCTAATATTTTCGTTCTTCTTATTGGAGGCAATAGAAAACTAAATCAATAACTAGAAGTTTTTTTTGTTTTTTTTATAGGTTTTTGTATTATGATAAGTTTGTATTTTGATAAGATTTACATCAAGCAATGAAGAATCACATGTGATGCATTTGTCCACAAAATTTTCAATTTCAATGTTCATGCACTTTCTATGGATAGATGCATCTTTTATCCCTAACATAAAATGTACATATTCATTTCCTCAATTTTGAAATTTTGTGACAACAAAATAGCCTAAGAGTTGATCATTTTTAGCATCATTATTCAAAATGCATTGACTCTATAGTAGAAGTAGCGACTAGAAAGTAATGGTTCTTTTTTTCTAATTTCAAATTCTAGGTCTCTATCCTCTATATTGTCAAAATACTTGACTTCATGGGCCTATTAGATATACATGATAAGGCCTTGCATAATGGCTCCCAAAAATGTTCTTCACTTGTCAATGTTACAAAAAAGGTTGGAGGTCCCTATTGTCTTATCATTACAAATATGTTATTTTTTGTGTTCTCTAAATAATCTAGAGATATGCAAATACTTCTCAAAGATCTAAAGCCCAATGAACATCTTAGTATTTTCAACAGATTTACATAGGAGCGTGCACATCCTTAACAACTAGCTTTCTACCTTTTAACTCAACTTTTCTTATGCAAATCCATGCAAACAAAGGTATTTTTTGAATAATGGTTTTAATTTCTTTAAAGAAAACATTTATTATGTGCATTGAAAATTCATTATTTTTATGTATGAGCTCCCCTTTTTTTTGGTATGATAATTTCTTTGTAACATCAATTGGCCGAGGAGATCCATAGAATAGAGTTTAGAAGTTCATCTCTTCTAAATAAGTGTCTTGAAAAATACCTAGAGGCTTAAAGCCTTTCAATGGAAAAATTCCAATATTAGTTGTATCAAAATCTTTGATTATATTTGATTCATTAAACCAATAAATAAGTGATTTGGTTATTAGTTCTTTGTCATGTTTAGACATGTCATCATCTATGTATGTTTTTTATTCAATATTTGCATGTATCTTTTTTTTGTTCTTTAGAAGAAGAATTTCCTAATATTTATTTATGGAGACACTTTCAAAACCAATTGGTGATTGATTCACCATCCATACAAAATGGTAAGACTATTTGGATCTTAAAAATACCATGCCCTTCAGACCAAACTCCCACTATTGTACTGTACCTAACAAATTCACTAGGTTACCTTCACTATCTCATGAAGATCAGTCAAATCTTCACTTGTTCCTCTATTTAATAAGTTAAAAGGTTATCATACATGTTAGATTTATTCATCCCATGAATTATTGGCCCTTAGAGTTCATGGGATGATTTCATCTTCAAAGAAAACTCAGATTGTCACCAAAAAAGTCTATTAATATAGACTGTGAATCAATGCCAGGTGTGTAAGCTCTTCAAACATGATATATTTTAAGTAGTAGAGATTGAAAATGGATAAAAACAAACTCCTAATGCATCTCTAACACTTCTAAAAAGATCTCATTTAAATGAATTACAAATTCAACACCAATATTGTAGACAAATGTAACTTTCTTTGTTATTCTTTGTTCAACCGGTACACACTAGGTCTATGATACCCATACTAAGGGTTTTGATTACAAATAGGAATCATAATCTCAACTTCCCCAACCTCTCTTGATCAGTTAGAGGGATTATTTGAGTGTTTAGATATCAAAATCCTAACTTCCCTCCTAAATGGCTACTAGCCATTGTATTTTAAATATTTGAAAACGTAAACCATGAAAATGCTTTAAAACCTTATTAATAGGAATTTTAAGAACTCCATGATGAACTAAAAATGATTGAGAACACACTAAAGTGTTATGTAAGATAATTGAATTAGTTTTATGTTGTCATTGATGTCAACTAGTTTTGACAGTACTTATCATGGTAGTTGCAAATATCTAACACATTTGTAAAAGAGAAGAGAAAGATGAATAACCAAGATATCTACATTGAGGAAGATGGATATGATAGATGAGGATAAGGAATACTCTTGGTAACTTATTGATGAGTCTATGACTTCATATTGTTGACTTGATTATGTTACATTAATCTATTATGGAGATAGAAGAAAAATGTTACAAAATAGTGTGGTCAGTTAATGAAGCATTCCAGTATACACCGAGCAGTGAAGTGTATACCGAGCACAGTATAAACTAAGCTTGTGTTCACCGATACATTTCTTTGTTAACCAAGTATGGACAAAAGAACTAAATGATGAGTTTAGCCAAACAAAAGTTGATGAGCTATAAAGTGTATGATCATGAGGTGGAAAGATAAAGTTTGTTATAAGATCAACGACTAGAAAAATTCAAGAAAGATCTAAAGGTTGGAATTGAAACACATCTGCCGAGGAAGGTTTAAGCAAAAAAATCAATGAAGGAGATTAAGCGGCAAAATCTGATGGATGAAAAGAAAATAGTTTACTTGTCTATTTAAGAGACTAGGGTTTCACAATGAAACTTATGCCGGAGGAAGGAAACTACAAAGATATCGCATGAACTAGCTTCATGCATTCCTGATCATACTAGTTAAGGAGAACCAAACTATAGAGATTACCAAGCATTAGAAAGCTATAACTAAGAGATAGTAAGTCATTGAATATTATTGCAATAGAATTGATATATTGATCAGAGGATTTTTATGAGCTTAAGAATAGATCTGAACATCTGCAAATCAAGTTGTATTGTATTCAGATCACCTGTTGTTATAGTGTAACCATTGTAATTAGATAAAATCTCTTAATCGAGTAGACTTGAAAGTCTTGTAATGTCATTCATAGAATGTACATTTGTTATCCTGTCAACCACATAGTGAATGCTAGTTGGATGATAAAGGTTAGTGTTAATTCCTCTAACAAGGTCACACCTTATAGTGTGTTTTGTAACCTTTAATAGGGTTGGCTCTCCACAAAGATCACTTCAGAAGAGTGAACAATTTTTGGGTTGTTGGTCCCAGGTGGTTTTTCCCTTAACAGGGTTTCCATGTTAAATCTTTTGTGTTATGTGTTTATGTGGTGATTGTTTGATTGTCATACTTTACATATTGCATATCTAATTTGGTTGGTAATCACTATGAACAATTAACTGGTAATTGGTAAAAGCACAGATAGTTTAGTATTATTGTTTACAGAGCTATAGATTAAGCTGAATTTGTTTTGAAGTTTTACATTTTGTATTTGGGACTATGGATAACTGATTCACCCCCCTCTCAATTATTCTAATAATTGGTATTAGAGCAGTGGTTTCTTGGAACAAATTTTTAAGGAATTCAGTAGAAAGATCACAAAATTTATAAGAGGGAAGTGCAAAAATTGAAAAAGGATAATTTCACAAATATGGCAAAGCCGAATTAATTTGCATATATTTGGAATGGGGAATTCTTCCCTTACCCTATTGGAGAATGGCTACTTAGCACTACCTATAGGACCTTTGACTCTTGACCAGTTAAGAGAGAGACATGAGCACAATGTCAACATGATGGAGATTGTTGCTACTCTTACAGATGTCAAATTTGAAGATGTCAAGGATTGTGCTACCTCAAAGGACATGTGGGATAAACCTACTCTAGTTTACAGTGGTGATGAAAATGTCAGAAGAGCCAGAGCGGAAAGTTTAACAAGAAGATTCGATGATATGAAAATGAAAGAAGGAGAGAATATAGTGCAGTACACAAATTGAATAAAGGTAGTTAATGCTATCAGAGGATCTGGTGGTGTCATTTATGAGGAAATAGTGGTAAGCAAAATTTTGAGAACCCTATTGCTTATTTAAGCTATCATAATATATGCAATACATGAAATGAGATTTGCACCTGGTAGTACTCTCACTCTTGATAGTCTAATCAGTAAGCTTACAACTTTTGAACTTGATAACTTTGATAATAGTATTGTACCATCTATTGAGTCTACTTTCATGACTTCTCTCAAGATTGGTAAATCTAGTAGTAGAAGCAATAATGATGATAATGATAGTAATAGTGATGATGAGATTGATGAGCTTAAAGCTCTTATGGCCAGGAGGTTACCTAAAGGAAAAGGTAGATATAGAGGCAAATTACCTTTAGCATGTTTTAACTACAAAGAAGTTGGTTATATTGTTGCTAGATGTCCAAACAAGAAAGAAGATGATAGAAACAAGGATTGACTTGGTGAAGGAAGCTATGGGAGAAGAAACAATAGGAGTTACTGACACTACAACAGAGACAACAATGATAAAGGCAAGAAGGTATGTTACATTTCCAAAGAGAATGATACCGAGACCAACACAGATGATGATGTGGAAGTAGTGTTTGTTGCAATAAAGGATGATTCTGAGGAAGAAGAAAGGTATGTAGAGAAAAATCTTATCTGTAAGGTTAATAAAAATGATACATGGATCATTGATAGTGGTTGTACCCATCACATGACTGGTGATGAAGAAAAATTTGATGATCTTGAGCAATACAATGGAGGGTCTGTAAAAATGGGTAATGATACACCTTGTATGGTTAGAGGAAAGGGATCCTTACTAATAAATGCTAAAATTAAATGTGATAATGCTTATTGGGTAGAAGTACTAAATTATAATTTTCTAAGTGTGGCACAACTTAACAATTTAGGCCATCATGTAGCTTTTGAGAGCAAGACGGTGAAGATATTTGATGAAAGAGGAAAACTTGTTGGAATAGGAGCACAAACGAAAGGTAACTTGTTTTATCTTGATAATGATAATTCTTCTTGTTTAATGATGAAAGATGAGGATGCATGGTTGTGGCATAAAAGGTTATGCCAAGTAAACTTTCACAACATGATCAAGTACAGTATAAATAAAAAGGTTAGAGGTTTGCCTAGCCTAACAAAGCCAGATCATGTAATGTGTCATCAATGTCAGAAAGGTAAGATGACAAGATCTAGTTTTAAGAGAAAAGATTATTCAACAAAAATAAATTTGGAGGTAGTTCACACCAACCTATGTGGTCCCATGAGAACATAGAGCTACTATGGAGATAGGTATTTCATTTTGTTTGTTGATGATTATACTAGATTGATGAATGTGATGTTCTTAAAAGAAAAATCAGAGGCATTTAAAATATTTAAATGGTATAAAGAAAAAGTAGAGAAAGAAACTGGGAAGGAAATGAAATGCTTAAGATCTAATAGAGGTGGTGAATTTATTTATGATGAATTTACTAACTTTGTTATGAGCATGGTATTAAAAGACAAGTTTCTGCACCAAGGACACCTCACCAGAATGGCATTGCTGAAAGGAGGAATAGATCAATTGTTGATTGTGCAAGGACACTCATGATAGAGAAGAATGTGGCTCAGACATATTGGAGAGAAGTAGTTAGCACAACTATTTATGTTCTGAACCTACTACAACTAAACAAAGACACTAGCAAAATACCCTATGAGTTATGGTTTGGTCACAAACCCACTGTAAGTTATTTTAGATTTTTTGGAAGTAAATGCTTTATTTTGAAAGATGAAAGAAATGGAAAGTTTGACCCAAAAGGTGATGAAGGGATATTTCTTGGATATTCCACTAAAAAAAAGCATATATGTGTCTAAATAGAGTTACTAATAAAATGATTGAAAGTACTAATGTCAAGGTTGATGAGTTTGATGATAAGAATGGTGAAGAGAGCATTAGGGAACCAGAAGATTATGGTAGATTCACTTACATTGAACATCTAGAGTACCAACCAAAGCCACAGACTATGTCAACTAGGCATCAGGAAAATAACACTGAGGAATAGGAAAGGAACACCAAGGATCAAGAAGAGGTACCGAGCAAGAAATTGAACTTGAACAGGATGAACAACAAAGAAGAGATCGGGTACTAGAAAGATTTGTCAGGAGACATCATCCTAAGAACCAAATCATTGGCAACAAGCAAGTTGGCATGCAAACAAGAAGTAATTCAAGACAAGGTACATACTTAGTTTGTGAGTTTGAACTAAAAAATGTTAAGGTTGCACTAGAAAATCATGAATGGATAAATGAAATGACTGAGGAGATAGAATTGATAGAGAAAAACAAGACATGGACCTTAGTACCTAGACCTAAAGATAAGAATGTTATTCATAGTAAGTGGATCTTTAGAAAAAAAGCGAAATAAAAATGGAGAGGTTACAAGGAATAAAGCTAGACTAGTCTACAAAGGATATGCAAAGGAGGAAGGAATTGATTATGGTGAGACCTTTGCACCTGTTGCTAGACTAGAAGGAGTTTGAATGTTACTATCCTATGAAGCACATAAGAAATTTAAAGTTTATCAAATGGACATTAAGTCTACATTTCTAAATGGGATACTTGAATAAGAAGTCTACATAGAACAACCAGAAGGGTTTGTAGACCCAGACAAGAAAGAGATGGTATGTAGATTACATAAAGCTTTATATGGTTTAAAGAAAGCACCAAGAGCCTGGTATGAAAAGCTGCATACTCATTTGTTAAGTATTGGATTTGTTAGAACTGGTGAGAACAATAATCTATACATGAAAGGAGAATCAGATGATACTATCCTGATTGCTAAAATATTTGTGGATGATATTATCTTTGGAGGACAAGATCACATATTTAAATCATTTGCTGATGAGATGAGAAAATAATTTGAAATGTCTATGTTTGGAGAGATTAAGTTCTTTCTAGGACTACATGTTATTTAGCAGAATGATGGTATATTCATCACACAATCCATGTATATCAAAGAAGTATTGAGAACATTTCATGGAAGATGCTAAACCAATTGGAACACCAATGGTCATAGGCTGAAAATTGACTAAAGAGGATGAAACTACAGAGGTGAACCAGACACTATACCGATCTATGATTGGTAAATTAATGTATGTAGTGCATAGTAGACCAAATATTGCACATGTTGTGTGTGTGTGTGAAAATTATACCTGATCTGTAGACACAACACTCAGTAAAACATTAGAGGTTAGTGATAATCAAAATCATGCAAAATTGAAAGCTATCTAACCAAGCGATTTACTGCCTTCTAATAGGTGCGAGATTAATGTTCTCAGACTGTAATCGAGATCAGTGACCTAGACGACACCTAAATGAAGGATTTGAATGCAATTCTAGATATGGAATAAATGAAATTAATCTATATTTTTGATATTTTCTATGCAATAAGAATGATAAAAACTGATATGATATGAATGCTATTGAAAACTGATATGCTATGCTAATCTAACAATGATATGAAATATGAATGCAAAAATAAGATTGATCTCACAAAGATGTCGATTCGCAAGAGCTTTGATTCTTCAATTCCAATTCTCCAGCGTGATTGTGCAAAATATGAGATGATTTGTGAAGAGTTGAAGCCTTTAATTTATAGAAATCTAGGGCTTTGGAGGTGCATGGATAAAAGCCATAAATCACTCAAATAAACTCATCTTGATTTTTGAGTTATCTGATCATGAAAGATAGTTAATTCTCAAAATCATGCAAAAACATGCAAAAATAGCTTTTTAACTCAAATTAGAGTTTAGATCAGCTTTTTGAACTCCAAAAGGATGTTGAGTTCCAAAAAGTCAATAACTTGCATTGATTTTCTGATTTGGAGTTTAACTGTTTCTTTTGAATATGCATAATAATTAAGAATTAAATAAATAAATAAAGTGATTTATCCTCAACTTAACTGAGTTTTGAAAATAAATAATTAATTTATGAGTTAATTAACTATTTTACCAAACTTTTATTAAAAATTATATTATTAAATAATGACAACATGCTTTAATTAATTAAATAAGAATTTAATCAATTAAAGATAGGAATTTTGATTTATTGTCAAAATTAAATAATACAATTAATAATAGATAGAATTAAATTTAATTACACAATTTAAGTGGCAAATATTAAATCTAATTAATTAAATATGAAAATATTCAATTAATCAAACTTAGGATAAATGTGATTTATCGCCAAATAATCATTAAATTAAAGATAATTAAGATAATTAGGAATATTACTAGGAATATTCCCCGATGCAGAATTTAAGATAATCAATTATGATTCGATGATGTTTAGATGTGCCTTAGATTAGGACTTTGATGTCGATTTTGTTCGAATTGAAGATGTAGGAGATTAATGAACTTATAGCCCATTTTTGGGGTATTACATTTTGCCCCTCTTTGAATTACTGTGTGAAGCGCAGTGGTTCAAAGATAGTCTGTGTTTGATAAAGATATGAAATTGATTCAAAAGATAAACCGATCTCAAGATAGAAACCGATTGAAAGATATTGAGATAGGAGTTGATTGACATTGAATTGATATGGAGATAATAGGTCTTGAATGACCAAAGATAATGTTCACTGTAGAAGCAAATGAACCTATTATTGCGAAAAAGTATCAAAATGCCTGATTCTGAACCTTAGGATTGATAAGAAGTGAGTGACCCGTTCTAGACTCGATTGTCTTAGCAGAACTAGCAGGTATCACATCTGAATCCTTTAGTTGCCGAAGAACCAAGGAAATAACACTATGATATGATGGTTGCAAAAACTGATACAGATTACAAGATTAAGAAAATATCAGATTGATATGGATCTTTATGAATCTAATATGCCCCAAGTGATGATAGATTTGCCCCGAGCGATGAGGACTTTTGATGAATCAGTAACTAGACGTGATTGTTTGTCTTGATTACTGATGAAAGATATTGATAGATTTGATCGATAGAATTTGATTTACAGAGTTTGAATGATGTGCAATACCATGCCCCCTTCGGGATTAAAATTGAAATCTGACAAGAAAAAGTCAGCGTTGATAGTTTAGAAGCATGTTAATTGATTTGAGAAGTGGTTATATAGATTCGAGAATGCATTCTGCATCGTTTGGAAGGTCTCGGAGACCGAATTTGACTAGGTTTGACCATGACTTGACCATGGTTGACCAAGTTGAAATTTTGATAGTGTGATGTAAGATAATCAGTTAAGTTGAATACTAGATTTCTGTGATGATTGAAGGTCGAATATGCAAGTAGTTAATAATATGAATGATCTCAGATTTGAATTTTGATCCCGAAAAAGGATTCTACTTGCTATTTCATTGGAGGAACCTTCGTGTGAGATTCAGCTCTTGTTAGACTTGAAGATGTGATTTGAAAAATCATTTAAGCATTGAAGTTCGTTTAATCATTGTGAGATCATGTAAACATGCAAAATGCAATGAGACATGCAAAATGAAATGCCACCTAAGACCTAGGACCTAGTCACTGTTCATGTGTCGATTTGTTATCATCATTGAACTTTTAGGTAACCGGATAAATCAATACAATGCCCACTAGCCATGAAACCATAGACATATGAATATTGATTTGTATGTGCAAGAATCAATACAACACCCACTGGTCAAACAACCATGGACATATGAATATTGATTTTATTTGTTGAATGTCAGATTAGATATAAGCACCAAGGCACAAACGCCAGGATGACCTGAATATCATGTCCATTTTGATATAGCAATTTGTACAAGCATCAAAACATAAATGTTGTGATGACCTGAGTACGCCTTGCATTACAAACACATCAAACAGTCAAGAGATCATTCTAAATCCAATGTGAATTACCCGTAGTGACCCTTTATCATTCACATCCTTAGGCAAGATTGTGTTCCACAGTAGGAGAAAGAACTTACTCAAAAAGACAATAGTTAGATCAAACTTCCTTGAATTTTTTGGGTATCAATGGTTGAGGTACGCATGGCCATCCAATTCGAGATAGAGGCTCTTACAGTCGGACACCATTTCAATCCAAAATTTCCAAAGCTGTTAGATTTTCACATACAAGCAGAAGACAAAGAAAAGATTATGCCCCCAGTCATCACTCTCTAAATCCTATAAAGGACATCATTGAAGAGCTCGAAGGGACACAATATGCAAAAATCTCAATGCGAATCAGTAAGCATACAAGGAGATAAAAGCATGAAAAGCACAGATTGTTTTCAGTTGAGTTTTGATGTTTGATTGTTGTTGATGCAAAATCCTTTCTGGAGACGAGACTGACTGACTGACTCAACTTGAAGCTTCAAAGGACTCTGAGTGGATATGACACATCTAAGATACATGGGAGACCATAGGATATGACATTGATTTCCCCCAAGTGTGAACATTGATAGGATGCAAACGCTTGAGCTGGTTGGTGTACAGGCCGACTTATTGAAAACTGGAAATGCAGAAACAAACCGGGAGATATGTACAAACTAAAGCAAGACTGAAAGCTGGGAAAGACCAAGATTGTGCTAATAGATGGAGCATTTGGAACAAGTGGCACCTGTTTGCCAGGTTTTCACCATCTTGGTAGAGATTCTATTTTTGCTACCGAGGTGCCTGTTTCCAGGTTTTCACCAAGGCACTTTTTCTTTCTTTTTTCATTTTTTTGTATTTTTCATTTTTTCAATTTTTTTGTACTTTTGATTTTATTTGATTTTTTTTGTGAATCATCAAGGTGCCTATTGCTAGGTTTTCACCAAGATGTTCATTTTTTCAGGACTTTTTCTGATTTTTAAGATTTTTTTCAGGACATTTACCAAGCACTGAATGCCTTAGGCATAGAATTTCTTCAGATGGAGAACGTTGATTGGTTCTCGGAGCTGTTCTCCTTCAGTCGTTGAGAGTTGATAGGCACCAGAGCCAAAAGTAGCAGTGATTACAAAGGGACCCAGCCAGTTGGGTTCGAACTTCCCCTTGCGTTCTCGATGTGATTGATTTTTAGGATTTTCTCTCAACACTAGATCACCAACCTGAAATTCTCTATGTCTGACTTTCTTGTTGTAGCCTCTAGACATTCTTTTCTGATACACTTTGAGATGATCATACGCTACTTTTCTGCACTCATCTAGTAGTTCCAGTTCTTGTAACCTAGACACTCTGTAGTCATCGTCGGTGACAAGTCCATGCATTCTGATTCTGAGTGATGGGATTTCAACCTCAATAGGTAGTACCACTTCAGATCCATAAACTAAAGTGAAAGGTGTAGCCCCATTAGGTGTTCTGATACTTGTTCTGATACTGGTTCTGATGCTTGTTCTGATAATTATTCTGATAATTGTTCTGATACTGGTTCTAATATTGATTCTGATACTGATTCTGATACTGATTCTGATAATTGTTTTGATAGTTGGTATACTTGATAGCATCTTTTTCCATTTGCAAACTCCCAAGCAAGATCATATCATGCAGTCCCAATGTCTAGCAAGGTGGAGAACAAGAGGGATTAGCAAGCTGGTGGAAGAGATGGAAGATAAGAGAATGAAGGAAAATGAAGGGAAGAAATCCTCAAGGGAAAACTCCTCAAGAATACTCAAGCTAGGGAAAAATTTTCATGTAAAGTGCATTTGGACAAGCAATGAAAGGTCAGCATAGGATATAAGTCACAAAAGTGTACTGCCAAAGAAGGACAGGATGTAGTCCAAAGGAGTAGACATGTCAAGAGGCTTCATATCACCGTGTTTTACTCTTTTTTTCTTTTTTTATTAGATCAAGACCAAAGGGGAAAAGGATAGCGATAGGTGAAAATGAATGGAGGAAGATGGATATGAAGGCTAAACATGGAAGGAATGAAAGCAAGATCATGGTAAGATAGTTCACAAAATAGTCAAATCTTCGTATATAGATCAACATTGTCAAGATCAAAGAGAGAAGACGGAATGGATGAAATATGTAGAAGAACTACGCATGATGCCTGATTGCCAGGTTTTCATCATGGTACTTATCCAAGGTGCCACAAGGAAGTGGTTTTCACCATAGGATGAATTTATTTCTCTTTACTTTTACTACCAAGGCACCTGTTTCCAGGTTTTCACCAAGGCACATTTTCAATTTTTTCTTATTTTTGAATTCTTTTTTTTTTTTTTGGAAGAAGGCAAGCTTTTTATGTAATGCTCCTTGAAAGGATAAACCATGATATGCCAAAGATTCAAAATGATATGCTCAAAGATGCTGATAGGGAAAGGGAGATGGAAGAAAAAAATGGAGGATAGGGTTTTATGTAAAGCGAGTGAGGTTGGAAGATAGGAGGAATAGGAAAATGAGGAAAAAGGATAGAAGGTAGAAGGTTAATGAATGGAAGGATTGTGAAAGGGTAGATGGAAAGGAAGGCAAGATCAACGTAAACACACACCTTGAAGGGTGGCGAGAGGATGGAGGAAATGTGAATGATGGAATACGTGAAGGAATATGGTGAATAGATAGTAGAGGTTGTGGTTTGGGCGCATGAAATGGAGGAATATTTTTGGAAGGAGATGAAGTGGAAGCCTTTGGAAGCTTGAATGTCAATTTCACTTTTTGCTCAACACCAGACTCTTTCAAGAGAGACTTTGGAATCCATATAGCCTTAGGATTTTTATTTCCTTTTGATGATCTAGAGAGAATATCTTGAATGATGGATTTTGGAACCCATACTTGTCTTGTAGTTTTTTTCTTAGATATTTCTTTTGACTTTATGCTTCCATGTCTATGAGAGGAGACATGGTGATATTCTTTTTTTGATGGATTCTTGTATTGCTTCTTTTTCTTATATTGAACATTCAAGTTACTTCCAAAAGACTTGAGACTTGTGGAAGAAGGAGGATATGACTGGTTTAGGTGGGTGGGTGGATGAAAAGGATTCAAGGGTATGCATCTATGTTGATCTTGAGGAAAGATGGGATATGGAGGTATGTAAGGACCCAAGATGGATGGTGAATCAGGAGAGTTAGGAGGGGAAAGTGAAGGGACATAAGGACCCAAGATGGAAGGAAGGAATGAAGCCCTTAGTAGTGGTGGAAGAGGTCCAAGGATGGAAGTGGAAGATGCAAAAGGATAATCAATAAGTTCATCAGCATCTATATGACAACCAAGGATATCAGCATCTTTAGAGTGAGCATTAGAATTTTCAATAAAATCATGGACATCTTGAATAAGAGCATTTTCTTTGATAGGATTGTTCAAAGCTTGCAAAGACTTAGGAAGAGTAGAAAGTGGAAGTGAACATGGAGTGGTAGAACAAGAAGATGAAAGACTTTGATCTTGACAAGGATCTTCGGATAGCATAAGTGCATAATTTTTCTCTAGTTTTTCAATAGGCTTAACATTGGAAGTATCAACACCATTTTTACCAACCTTAATGGAAGTATCATCTTTGGAAAGTGCAAGCATAGTAAGGTCATTTTGATTGTCAATAAGCTCATTAGTATAAGTAGTAGCCTGATCTTGCTTAAGAGAAGACTTAAGACATGGTGGAATGTATGAAAAAGGGGGTACAGGATCAAAAGAACCCTGAGATGGATAAGAGACATTAGAAAAAGGAGTGGATGACATGGAGGCTTCTTGATCTTGATCTTTCCTTATGTTCTTTTCTTTATCATTTTTAGAGTCCTCTTGACATGGAGCCACTTCTAAGGACAAGGAAGCATGTTGGGATTGTATGGATGATTTTGGAAGAGATGGTGAAGGACTAGCTGAAGTAGGCATTATAGCATATGAAGGCTTAGGCTCTTTAGGTTTATCATTATTGAAAGTATTTGCAGCCAAGTGAAGGTTAGCTTGAGTTTCTTTAAGAGGTAGCCCTGGAGGATAACTATAGGGAACCACATGAAAAGTATCAGGGCTTGTGTCAGATGAAGGTTCTGTGAAAGATTTGAAAGACTCAGAAGCTTTAGGAAATGTATGGGTATTGGAGGAAGTAGGGGATGGAAGGGAACCATCACTAGACAAAGGTCCAACATTAACATGATCTTGCTTGAGAGTGTAATCTTTATTTTCAGCTGGAGAGTTCTTAGAGGAGAGATCCTTATAGTATTGACGTTTCAAGCTAGCACGATGTATTTTATAGTCCTCAGCAGTAGTAGATGGATCATCATCAAGGTATTGTCCACAAAAGCCATCAAAATCTTTTTCAAAATCAGAATCATATGGATCACCATCATGATCTATCCAATGTGACGGCCCATTTGTAGTAAGCAGGAATGAACGATGAGGAGGACTCTTAGGAACAGAGGTGTCATAGGTATCATTACATTTTCTGTCATCATAGTCATCAGAGTCTTCAAAGCTAGATGTGTCACTCTCCGTGGAAGAGGTATCATATTGCTCAATTTTTTTCCGGGGGCATGGTGACATGTACAAGTCTTTATCAAATGGAAAAGAGTATAAAGATTCCATGGAGAACTTTTTAGATTCCTTCTCTTTCTCAAGTTTGTCAAGCTGGACTTGCATAGCATGTATCTGTTTCATTATAGCGGTGATCAGAATTTCTTCCTCATGTGTACTGATTCTTTGAGACATGTGTACTAATTCTCAATAGCTACTGATCTGTTCTTGACACAATGATATTTTTGACAGATTCTGGAACTAGGCTGGAAACATTGGATATCTTGCAATTTGACAATTTCTGACAACTTTCTCAAATTTTTCCAAACGACACTCTGCAGACTCATACGACACTGGGTAGTCTATGAAATGATAATTGCTAAACTCATACGACAGTTGGGTAATACTGAAATGACACTTGACAAAACATGTACGACTTTTGACTTCCTGAAATGACTTTTGACTCCAGAAAAGATTTTACGTCAATTTTTGCAAAATGTAAGGTCTTCAGTTTTGGATTGTTTGCAAATTGTATTGTCCAAATTTTGAAGGTTATACCAGATTTGATCATTTTTAATAGCTATGTAGATAAATAAGCATGCAGAACAGCAAGCAAGTGATTCCAAGCACGTCTGAAAATAATGAACAAGGGCAAAAGCAACCTTGCACATGAACAATCAAGTGACCAAATTGTGCTAATCCCTGAGAGTACTAATTGTGTATGTTTTGAAAAGTTTTGCAATAACGCACATATACCTGAAAGTGAAAAATTGGCCTCTCTAGGGTTTTTAGTAATGGTTTGACTCTGCAACTTTTATGATTCAAAGGGGTGAACTCCAATCCCGGCGCACCAGGGTTTTGACACAGTCCGAGAACTTAATCTTCAAGAGCTGCTAGGGAGATCTGACAACCCAACAATGAACCATACCCGTGGAGATTTCTTCCACAAGGACATTTATATAGCGGTTGTCACTACCATGGCAAAAATGGCTATTACCGCTTGAGGTTCCGTCAACGCAGTTTGCCCTGTGAAGGGATTGTCCGCTATGGTTAACCCTCTCTAAAGATGACTCACAATAGTATACCACAAGGGGACTTGGCTCCAGATTCAAGGTTTTGACACCTCTTCACTTTTAACCCAAACAAAGCAAGCAGATTAATCCGACATGCTAAGACAAAGTTTTGTTCCACCAAGGTCTGTGATATCAACTCCACGTGATCTATCAACCTCTCCAGGGAGAGAATGTATCAATCAATAAGAGAAGATGCACTAACCAATTTTGATTCACCAAAGCTTGTGATATCAACCCCACGTGATCTATCAACCTCTCCGGAGAGAGAATGTGTCGATCAATAAGAGAAGATGCACTAACCAAGCTGAATGTGAAACGCACTAAGTATCCTCCCTACCTACAAGGATTCTATCGTCAAGAAGGATTTCACTGGGAATCCAATCTTTCAAGAATCACGAATAGTGTTCATAGGGCCTAATTACTATGTGAGCACAGATATATGTTCCAAAAGTAAATCTACCAAAAGCATTCAAAAAGTAGAAAGAGGAACACTTAACGTTTAAAGCGAATATGAGATGAGTCCACAAGGTGGAACACTTAACACCTCACACAAGCTAAAAACAAGTCCACAACTTAGAAAACAAGTGAGTTCCTAAAAGCACAAAAGGGTTGCCAAGTGGAACATTTAACGCTTCTGTCCTGTTGACCCCTCCCCTTTATGGCGCTGAGATTGCAACCACGGGGCGGAAATGAGGGGCCGGCGGATTAGCGAGTCCAATAACCCAAGATAGCAATCAAGATCAATCATAAGTATTCTAAGACTACTTAATGAATCCTTAAGGGATTACAACCTAGTATCAATTATGCAAGTGTGTAGAAATAGATAAAAGCATGAAAGGATGCACACAAGCCAGACACATAAGAGATTTATTTTAGGATCCAAATTGAAATATTATCAGCTTGAGAAGAATACCTTAGGCCCAACGCTTTGCAATCTAGAATTTAGCACACATCCGAAAGTACAAAATCAAGACCAATCAACAACAAATTGTAAGCGTTAGAAATCAATAATCTGAAAGTACAAATCTGCAAATTATGTGTCTCTGTAGCAAAATCTCGCGCGAGGCAGAATGCAGTCCCGCGCGAGGAAACACTATCTCGCGCGATGAAGAATGAAGTCTTGCGCGAGGAAGTACTATCTCGCGCGACAAAAATATGAAGACTCACGCGAGGAAGTGGAGTCTCGCGCGATAAAAGATAAAGTCTCGCGCGAGGAACTGTAGTCTCGCGCCAGAAAGTGATTTTTTTTGCGCACAAAAATGATACCAGTGAAATTTCGCGCGACACAGAAAGAAATCTCGCGTGACGCAAGTGAAATCTCGCGCGAGAATTTGTACAGAGATGTACAGAAGTACGGACAAAATGATAAAAATCGCTGTGTACGGACAACTTTGATTGAAAAAGTGCCAAAAAAATAACGTCCTACAGAGTATACCACCAGAACGGGCAAGAGCAAGGGAATTCTGATAGAGAAATGATAGAAGATTGATAGAAATGAAGGGAAACCCGTTTCAGGGCCCCACGGTGGGTGCCAGAAATGTGTGTGTGAAAATTATACCTGATCTGTAGACACAACACTCAGTAAAACATTAGAGGTTAGTGATAATCAAAATCGTGCAAAATTGAAAGCTATCTAACCAAGTGATTTACTGCCTTCTAATAGGTGCGAGATTAATGTTCTCAGACTGTAATCAAGATCAGTGACCTAGACGACACCTAAATGAAGGATTTGAATGCAATTCTAGATATGGAATAAATGCAATTAATCTATATTTTTGATATTTTCTATGCAATAAGAATGATAAAAACTGATATGATATGAATGCTATTGAAAACTGATATGCTATGCTAATCTAACAATGATATGAAATATGAATGCAAAAATAAGATTGATCTCACAAAGATGTCGATTCGCAAGAGCTTTGATTCTTCAATTCCAATTCTCCAGCGTGATTGTGCAAAATATGAGATGATTTGTGAAGAGCTGAAGCCTTTAATTTATAGAAATCTAGGGCTTTGGAGGTGCATGGATAAAAGCCATAAATCACTCAAATAAACTCATCTTGATTTTTGAGTTATCTGATCATGAAAGATAGTTAATTCTCAAAATCATGCAAAAATAGCTTTTTAACTCAAATTAGAGTTTAGATCAGCTTTTTGAACTCCAAAAGGATGTTGAGTTCCAAAAAGTCAATAACTTGCATTGATTTTCTGATTTGGAGTTTAACTGTTTCTTTTGAATATGCATAATAATTAAGAATTAAATAAATAAATAAAGTGATTTATCCTCAACTTAACTGAGTTTTGAAAATAAATAATTAATTTATGAGTTAATTAACTATTTTACCAAACTTTTATTAAAAATTATATTATTAAATAATGACAACATGCTTTAATTAATTAAATAAGAATTTAATCAATTAAAGATAGGAATTTTGATTTATTGTCAAAATTAAATAATACAATTAATAATAGATAGAATTAAATTTAATTACATAATTTAAGTGGCAAATATTAAATCTAATTAATTAAATATGAAAATATTCAATTAATCAAACTTAGGATAAATGTGATTTATCGCCAAATAATCATTAAATTAAAGATAATTAAGATAATTAGGAATATTACTAGGAATATTCCCCGATGCAGAATTTAAGATAATCAATTATGATTCGATGATGTTTAGATGTGCCTTAGATTAGGACTTTGATGTCGATTTCGTTCGAATTGAAGATGTAGGAGATTAATGAACTTATAGCCCATTTTTGGGGTATTACATTGTGGAGATTGTTGCAAGATGTTTTGCAAATCCTAGGAAGTCACACATGGTTGCTAGAAAGAGAATCTTAAGATACCTGAAGAAAATAGAGGACTATGGATTATGGTATCCTAAGGATAGAAATGTGGATGATAGAAAAAGCACAACCAGAGGAGCATTTTTCTTCAGTGAAAGACTTGTTACCTGGACAAGTAAGAAGCAGTCTTGTATTTCCCAATCTACAGCCGAAGAAGAGTATGTTACTACTACTAAAAACTATTCAAATATTGCATATATCAAGCAAGTGTTGGAAGGGATGAATGAGGTAATCACTGAGCCAGTAATTATATATTGTGATAACACTAGTGCTATAAACATTTCAAAGAATCCAGTGATGCATTCAAAAACAAAGCACATATCTATCAAGTATCACTACTTAAGAGAACAAGTACAGGAGAAGCAAGTGAAGCTATAATTTGTTACATCTAAAGAGAAAATTGTAGACATATTTACCAAGCCTCTACCAAAGGATACATTTGAATACACGAGGACTAGACTTGGGGTCCATCCCCTATCTACTAGTCACTAATGTGATCTGGAGTTTGCATCAACCTAATATTATTAGAAGATCATTCATGTTGATGCAGCATAGTTCACACTTTAGATTCTATCTAGAGTTGTGAAAGGTTTGAAGAACTAGAATAGATTTACATAATAGTATATAGAGATACAGAAAAGAAACCAGACAACAGAGAGTTATATGGCTACTATAGAGTTGTATGTTTATGTGTTTCTTTGGCATTGTTGTCAAAGGGAGAGATAAACAATATGATAATCGAAGAGAATACTAGAACATCTATCTAAGGGAGAGACAATCTGAAGGGAGAGTATTGAAGATTAGTTTCTGAGAATAGAAGAAGGAATATGAGAGCTACAAAGTCATATCTATAGAAGATAGTCTTCACTTGCAATCTTGTTATGTAACATAGTGATTAAACTTATTAAGCTAGGGAGAGCTTATACTGATTTACAACATTTGTTTACAGAGTTGTAGAATACATGTTTGGTATGTGTACGGTATACTTCATATTACTTGAGTTTCCATCAATGCCAAAGGGAGAGATTGATGAACTACAACTAATTGAGAACATGATTGAAGAACTAGAAGTGATTAGAGATCACCGAACAATGAAGTGTTATGTAAGATAATTGAATCAGTTTTATGTTGTCATTGATGTCAACTAGTTTTATAGTACCTATCATGGTAGTTGAAAATATCTAACACATCCTTAGAAGAGAAGAGAAAGATGAAGAGCCGAGATATCTACATTGAGGAAGATGGATATGACAGATGAGGATAAGGAATACTCTTGGTAACTTATTGATGAGTCTATGACTTCATATTGTTGACTTGATTATGTTACATTAATCTGTTATGGAGATAGAAGAAAAATGTTACAAAGTAGTGTGGTCAGTTAATGAAGCATTCCAGTATACACCGAGCAATGTAGTGTATACCAAGCATAGTATAAACTGAGCTTGTGTTCATCAACGCATTTTTTGTTAACCGAGTATGGACAAAAGAACTAAATGATGAGTTTAGCTGAACAAAATTTGATGAGTTGTAAAGTGTATGATCACAAGGTGGAAAGATAATATTTTTTATAAGATCAATGGCTAGAAAAATTCAAGAAAGATCTAAAGGAAGGAATTAAAACACATCTGTCAAGGAAGGTTTAAGCAGAAAAATCAACGAAGGAGATTAAGTGGAAAAATGTAATGGATGAAAATAAAATGGTTTACTTGTCTATTTAAGAGACTAGGGTTTCACAATGAAACTTATGCTGGAGGAAGGAAACTATAGAGATATCATGTGAACAAGCTTCATGCATGCCTGATCATACTAGTTAAGGAGAACTAAACTACAAAGATTACCAAGCATCAAAAAGCTATAACTGAGAGATAGTAAGTCATTGAATATTGTTGAAACAAAATTGATATATTGATCAGAGGATTTTTATGAGCTTAAGAATAGATCCAAACATCTTCAAATCAAGTTGTATTGTATTCAGATCACCTACTATTACAGTTTAACCATTGTAATCAGATAAAATCTCTTAACCGAGCAGAGTTGAAAGTCTTGTAATGTCATTCATAGAATGTACATTTGTTATCCTGTCAACCCCATAGTGAATTCTAGTTGGATGATAATGATTAGTGTTAAATCCTTTAACAAGGTCACACCTTACAATGTGTTTTGTAACCTTTAACAGGGTTGGCTCTTCACAAAGCTCACTTTAGAAGAGTAAACAATTTGTGGGTTGCTGGTCCCATTTGGTTTTTCACTTAACAAGGTTTCTATGTTAAATCTTTTGTGTTATGTGTTTATGTGGTGATTGTTTGATTGTCATACTTTACATATTGCATATCTGATTTGGTTGGTAATCGCTATGAACAATTAACTAGTAATCGGTAAAAGCACAGATAGTTTAGTGTTATTGTTTACCGAGCTGTAGATTAAGCTGAATTTTTTTTGAAGTTTTACATTTTGTATTTCGGACTATGGATAACTGATTTACCCCCCTCTCAATTATTCTAACAATTGGTATCAGAGATTTGGTTTCTTGGAATAGAGTTTAAAGGACTTCAGCAGAAAGATCACAAAATGTATAAGAGGGAAGTGCCAAAGTTGAACAAGGATAATTTTACAATATGGCAAAGCTGAATGAAGCTGCATATATTTGGAATTGGGAATTCTTCCCTTACCCTATTGGAGAATGGCTACTTAGAACTACCTACAAGACCTTTGACTCTTGACCAGTTAAGAGATAGACATGAGCACAATGTTAGCATGATGGAGATTGTTGCTGCTCTTACAAATGCTAAATTTGAAGATGTCAAGGATTGTGCTACCTCAAACGACATGTGGGATAAACTTACTCGAGTTTACAGTGGTGATGAAAATGTCAAAAGAGCCAGAGCTAAAAGTTTAAGAGGAAGATTTGACGATATGAAAATGAAAGAAGGAGAGAATATAGTACAATACACAAACCGAATAAAGGAAGTAGTTAATGCTATCAAAGGATCTGGTGGTGTCATTTATGAGGAAACAGTGGTAAGAAAAATTTTGAGACCCCTATCTCTTGTTTATGCTATCAGAATATCTACAATATATGAAATGAGATATGCACCTGGCAGTACTCTCACTCTTGATAGTCTGATCGGTAAGCTTACAACTTTTGAACTTGATAACTTTGATAATAGTATTGTACCATCTGTTGAGTCTGCTTTCATGACTTCTCTGAAGATTGGTAAATCTAGTAGTAGAGGCAATAATGATGATAATGAAAGTAATAGTGATGATGATCTTGAAGCTCTTATGGCTAGGAGGTTACCTAAAGGAAAATGTAGATATAGAGGCAAATTACCTTTAGCATGTTTTAACTGCAAAGAAGTTGGTCATATTGCTGCTAGATGTCCAATTAGGAAAGAAGATGATAGAAACAAGGATCGATCTAGTAAAGGAAGCTATGGGAGAAGGAACAAGAGGAGTTACCACACTACAAAAGAGACAACCAAGACAACAATGATAAAGGCAAGAAGGTATGTTACATTGCTAAAGAGAATGATATTGAGACCGACACAGATGATGATGCAGAAGTAGTGTTTGTTGCAATGAAGGATGATTCTAAGGAAGAAGAAAGGTATGTAGAGATAGCTCTTATCTCTAAGGTTAATAAAAATAATACATGGATCATTGATAGTGGCTGTACCGATAATTGTATGATAGCTCTTATCTTCAATGTCTTGAATTTCTTTATAGGTTTCTTGTTGATCCTTGGTGCCCCTGCACCATACTCCCCACCAGCAATGAAACTCTTGTCCCAAGAGTTGCTGGTCTTGAATGACCTCCGATATGTAGGGGTAAAGTATAAATTATGTTTTAAGAGTCTTTGATGGGTCATTGGACAAGTCTAGGGCATTGGGAATCACTAGGAAATGCTAAGTATTCAATAAAGCCATTTTTATGGTTTAAAAATTCAAATATTTAAAAAAGTAGCGGTTACATGATGTTTAGAGGGGAATAGTATTTTATTTTGTTTTTAGCCTTAACCACTTGACTCAATGACAAAATTTGGTTGATATGGTTATTGGAAGTTCTATTTTATTGGTGAAAGTTTATTGTATGGGGGAGAAGAAGCCTGGGTCTACGGATTGGATATAGAGAATCAATAAAAACTCTTATTTTTTGCAATTGGTATTGAACCCTTGATTCCTTGGAGCATTATGGAATTTGGGGAGTTGTAAGAATGCATTGAATTATTTTATCATTCACATTTGATCATGGTTGAATATATTTTACTTATTTTTCAAAATATATACGCCTGGTTTGAACAAACTATTTTGGTCCTAGTGTTTTTTCTGAAACAGTCTTGAATTTTCATTAACTTATGGCCATCCCATGAAGTCTAAGGGACCAAAATTCATGGGATGTATTTAATTAACATGTAAAATAGTCTATTAACAGATGAAATATAGGAATAAGTGTAGGTATTGAGTTTTTGTCACAAGATAGTGAAAGGAAACTAGTGGGAGTGGTGGCTAGAGTGTAGCAGTGAGAATTTGTCTCAAACAAAGGGTATGCCTGAGGGTTTGAATCCTCTTATAATGTTTATCTAATGGTGATACAAGTATTTGTTAGACCTGGAAGTGACTGGAGATAAGATGTTTGAGAAGCCCTAGGATTGAGGGTTTGGAGAGGCTAATTTGAGGTTTTTTGTGTTGTAGTGAGTTTTGGGTTGATTCCTATTAGATTTGATCATTTTGGATCATAAGAAAATGTTGTCCAAGAGTTGAGACCTTGGGAATATTTCTAACTTGTGGTTTTCTTTGTAAATCCACCATTTTTCTAGTCCATTTGCAGGGGTACAGTCAGAGAACCCTAAACTAGTCCAAAATAATGATATCTCAGTGTGACTCTCCCACCTCTTATGAATACCATTGAATTTTTATAAACAATCTATCATACTCATTTATCTCATAGTTGAATCATCCTCTTTATCACCAGAATGTAGGTTTGAAATATTCATATTGTATCTTCCAATCAAAATATAGATACAAGTAGAATGCTGGTATGGTTTATCTGAGACAAAAAAACAATTGAACAAGCCATCCCTCAATTTCCTAACACTTTTTTGCAATTAGGTTATTACTCCTTTTTACTTTTGGTTCCATCTAAACTCTTTCTAGAATTCAAAGCGGTCATCTCAACACTACACAAATTGAAGTTTTTCCTTTCATTAGTGGATTGTCTTGATACATTTAGGGCACAATTTTTCTTTTGAACTAGGGCTCTCAAAATGATAATGCTTACAAATGTTGTGTAGATCATTGTTTTTCTATTGATTATTCTCTCTTTGCATGAGGGTACAATAGTTTGCATCAACTATACTAGAAAAACATGTATCACTTGATTTATAAATATAAATAGTTTTCACTTCAAATTTGGGTGTATGTAAAATAGTGACACTGGATAGGTAAGGCATCCAATACATTCTAAAAAAATTTAGAAGCCTTGGATATGAGATAGATGTCAGTACAAAAAATAGTGTGTAAAAGACAACAAACTATGTAGAATGTCCACATAGAAAATCTCAGACAAGGCTTTCACTTTTGAGTTTAATGATGAGTCATATGTGTGACATGATAAGTGTTTTCCTCTCTCTATAAGCTGTTTTTCTTTTTGCATCTTTGACTATTTGAACATTTTCATTTTTATTATTTTTGGCAAAATATACAGCTCAAATATTGTATTGACCATATAAGGGTTATTTACTGACTACACACAGCCATATCCAAATAGAGATGCATACATGGTCTATATCTAGGGCATATAGAGTACATGGATAGAACTACATGTATCCATATATATATTTCTTCTATTAGTTTTAGTTTCTAGTATAACTCTCCTAACCCATGCCCATGCTCCATTTAATGACAAGATGTGAAAATAGAATTTGTAAAGAAATATCTCTCTAGCTTCTTGTATCTTTATTATGTCAAGCCATTTTGATGAAAAGTTTCTGGTCTAACTCTCCTAACCCCTTGACCAGTCACAATCACCAACACCAGTCAATTTCTTAACTTTATTAACAACAAAAATAGTATAATGATTTCATGAACGTGCAAATATAACAAAAGAAAATGTTCCTATATCATCACCTAGGCAAGATCACATTCAAACACACATATGGATTCACTATTATATTCACTATTCCATGTGATAGTGGATTACTAGATTTGCAGAGAATTTGATATTTTATTGATATTCCTCTTCTTCTTTTTTCATACATCTTGATGCAGAGTCCTCTACTATCACCTTAAGGAGACCAACTCAACTTGAGGATTCAACAAGTAACTTAGAATCCACTCAAGGAATCAACCTTAACTCAAGGATTAAGTAGACTTCCCTGACTTTGTTAATCACTTCCACAACCCTGCTACACAAGAACAAGGAATATGACTTAAACATAATGGGAAGACATCTTTCTAGCCTAGGCCTAGATCCTTTGACAATTAGCTTCATAATAAATGAAGTAGATGAGAGCTAAGAAATTAGCTTCCCAAGAAAAATCTCATAAATGAACTATGTGTACCCCAATTCCTCTGTTTTATGTGTGTACCTAAATGATATATTTGAAAAAAACAAGGGTAAGGCTTAAAGAAGTTAATTTTGCATGACAGTCTATAGTTGTTGTAGTAGTAGAGCATCAGGTGCCACCTTTAGCACAATATGATCACTAGACAAGTCTATATGTTTTATGAAGTTTGGTCATTGTGGATAGGTGATCATATTGTGCTGAAGGTGGTGCCTGATGCTATGCTACTACAACAACCATAGACTCTGATACAAAATTAACTTATTTAAGCCTTACCCTTGTTGTTTCAAATATATCATTTGGGTACACAAAGAGGGCATAGGAATTAGGGTACAAATAGTTCATTTATGAGATTTTTCCTGGGAAGCTAATTACTCAGCTCTCATCTACTTCAGTTATTATAAAGCTAATTGTCGAAGGATCCAAGCCCAGGCTAGAAAGATGTCTTCTCATTCTATTATGGATAGGTGTTTCATAAAACATACATACCTATGTAGTGATCATATTGTGCTGAAGGTGGAGCCTGATGCTCTACTTCTGCAACAACTATAGACTGCGATGCAAAATTAACTTCTTTAAGCCTTACCATTGTTGTTTCAAATATATCATTCTACAATAGAGGAATAGAGAATGGGAAGACATCTTTCTAGCCTAGGCTTGGATCCTTCGACAGCAATAGAAAGATTTCAAAGTAGGTCAGTGTCGTGAAAAGGCCACAAATGAGAGAGGTCCAGTGGAGCAGACAAAAATTTTGATTCCATGGATATTGATCAGCCAAACAAGAATTAGTGCTTGTTATCACGGTCAAGATCTAGGTCTAGGCCTCCTAGTGAAGTTGTTCCAGGAGATGGTTTCAAGGATTTAGCTTAGAAATTGAAAGCTATTAAACTTGGCAAGAAGGCATCAATGAAGAGAAAAAAGGTTTCTCACAAGGGAGATGCTGATAGAGTGATAGTGAACATGAAACCAAAGCATTTATTTTCTGGAAAGAGATCTATTGGGAAACATAAAGAACATGCACATAAACATGACAACTAAGAAACATAAATGTAGATATCACAATGGCTGAGAAACATAAATGTAGGAATCATGGTGACATTTTTTGGAGACATAGCATAATTGAGTGGTATACCCAGATGATGCAAAGAAACCACTACTTCTTTGGTTCCAAGTCGACACTGCGGGATCCAAAAACCATAGATAAGGAATAAATTTAGAGAGCGGAGGAGGGAAATAACAACCAAAATAATACAAGACCTTATATTATTTTGGTCATTATTGCCCTCCTCCACTCTCTAAATTTATTCCTTATCTATGGTTTTTGGATCCCGCAGTGTTGACTTGGAACTAGAGGAGTAGTGGTTGCTTTGCATCGTCTGGGTATACCACTCAATTATGTTGTGTCTACAAAAAATTGTGACCATGATGCCTACATTTTTGTTTCTTAGTTTTTGTGTCCCAAGACCCCTTATGACCCTTTAAAACCCTTTACAATCCCTAAGAATACATCTTAGAGGTCTTAAAATGTTGTAAAGGGTCATAAGAGGCTCCTAGGAGGGGCTAGATGAGCTTCCACCTTCACGTGGTTGGCCCTGTTAAGTAAAGAATGTTAAACTATTCTCAAAATAAAGAGAAGCTCAATAATTTAAGGTCTTAGTCCACGGAGATGCTGAAAAAATGACGGGAATCAATGATGGAGAGTTTTTAGATTCTAAGAAGATGTGTATGCAGTGGAGGCCATAAGAGATTTTTGTGGAGATTCGCTAGATGTGGAGATTTTCTAGAGTGGCTATATACATACGAGGGTTTCTAGATTGAGTACCAATGTAGAGATGATGATTCAGTAACCTACGTCTATAAAACCTTCACAAATATCCTTCTTTGGCCTCCACTCATACCTCTTCTCAGAATCTAGAAACTTTGGATATTGTTTCTCATCCATGCATGAAATGTGCTAGTGATCATATAAAATTAATTTTGTGAGTCTAGGATCAATTATGAGAAGGTAAACAACAAGATAATATTATTGTATCTTTCATTTCTTTTATCCATTCATATTTTCCACCTTCTCTTATATTGGATATTGTGCAGTGTACATAAAGGTAAGGCGATGATTATTCTCAATGATCGACAGGTATAAGTCTTCTAGGTCTTACCCAGTAGCTAGGAGTAAAGATAATAGAGCTCAAGAGACCATCATAGTTGGTCTCTTTCTTTATTCCATATTACTAAAAAAATGTTTTACCTTTCATTAGCTCATCAAATGTAGGGATTTGAAAGAATTTAATAGATGATATTTTCAACACTAACGTACATTATTTTAGTTTGACGTTGAAGGATTTTATCTACTTCCCGCACTTATAGACTAGGAGGGAAACCATAAAGAAGCATCCCCTCTCGTG
>BSBK01013133.1:0-97500 GCA_027943335.1 Chamaecyparis obtusa | reverse complement strand
TGATGAAATAGGTTACTGAACCGAGCTGTAGAAACTAAGCTGCACAATGAACAAACTGAGCTACATAGAGCACATAACTGATTGTTTGTAAGTGATATTGATATTAGATCTGAAGTGATATATTGGTCAGAAAACATTGTTGAGCATAACACTGATCTGCAACTGCAATTTGTTGTATTAAGGCAGATCAACCTACTATTATTTCCTAATAATTGTAAATAGTGAGAATCTCTTAACCGAGTGGACTTTTAAGTCTTATTTGTGTTTCATTCTGACAAGTGAAACATTGTTATACTATAAATTAGCACAGTGAGTGACATAAGATTGAAAGATAACTTCTAGTGAAAAATCTTCTAACCAGGTCACACCTAACAGTGTGTATTGTAACCTTTAATAGGGTTGGGTCCTCACAGGCCTCACTTTAGAAGAGTGAAATTTTTGGGTTGCCAGTTCCCAGGTGGTTTTTCCCTTAATAGGGTTTCCACATTAAATCATTGTGTTATGTTTTTATTGTGATGATTGCTTATTATCATACTTTACATTTTAGCTATTTGATTTGATCGGTAAGTACTAAAGAGCTTTAACTGAAGATCGGTAAAAACACTGACAATGAATCATATATATGTTTACCGACTAATAGAAATTAGAGAAACAATATTTTGGATTACTCATTTTTGTTTTGGGACTTGGATAACTGATTCACCCCCCCTCTTAGTTATTCTAACAATTGGTATCAGAGCTGTTTGGTTGCTTGAAACAGAGTTTTAAGGACTTGAGCATAAAGATCACAAAATGAGTAAGAGGGAAGTGCCTAGACTGAACAAAGACAACTTCTCAGTATGGTAACAGAGAATGAAATTTCATATAGCTGGAATTGGTGGAGATGCACTACATTTTATGAAAACTGGCTACAGTGAACCAACTGGTCCTGTGACTGTGGAACAACTAAAAGACAACCATGATCACAACGTAGCAATGATGGAACTTGTTGCTGCCTGTACCAACGCTGAATTTGAAGAAATCAAAGGATTGACTACTGCTAAGGCAATGTGGGATATATTAGAGAAAGTATACAGTGGTAACACATTTGTCAAAAGAGCTAGAGCAGAAAGCTTAAGAGGTAAATTCGATGAAATGAGAATGAAAGAAGGAGAAAATATTGCTGAATATTCAAATAGAATTAAAGAGGTTGTTTATGCTATATGAGATTCTGATGGAGTAATTGAAGAAGAGACTATAATCAACAAAATCCTCAGAACCCTGCTACCTATCTATGCAATCAAAGTATCGACAATTCATGAGAACTGAGACACATCCAATCTTACACTTGATACTTTGGTCGGTAAGCTTACTACTTTTGAGTTGAACAATTTTGATAATAGTATTGTACCTTCTGTTGAGTCTTCTTTCATGTCTTCTCTGAAGATTGGGAAATCTAGCAAGAAAAATAGAAATAATAATGACAGTGATACTGATGATGACCTTGATGAGCTTGAAGCATTAATGGCTAGAAGATTACTGAAAGGTAAAGGGAGATATAGAGGTAAGTTACTCTTGGCATGCTTTAATTGTAAGGAAGTAGGTCATATTGCTGCTAGATGTCCTCAGAAAAGAAATGATGATGATGAACTGAGAGATAAATCTAAAGGAAGTTATGGGCGGAGAGTTAACAGAAGCTACCGACACAGTAATAGAAATGACTGAAAGGACAAAGGTAAAAAGGCTTGTTATATAGCTGAAAATACTAACTCTGAGTCTGATTCTGATGATGAAGAGGTAGTGTTTGTTGCAATGAAGGAAGATTCAGAAGAAGATGAAAACCAAGATGAATCTTCCCTAATCTCATGAATAAGAAAGAATGAAACATGGATCATTAACAGTGGCTGCACACATCATATGACAGGTGATGTAGATAAATTTGGAGAATTAGTTGAATATAATTGTGGATTTGTAAGAATGGGAAATGATGCCCCATGCATTGTGAAAGGTAAAGGTACCCTTGTAATTAATGATAGAATAAAATGTGAGAATGCTTACTGGGTATATGGATTGAATTACAATCTGTTGAGTGTGGCATAGCTAAACAATTCAGGCCACAAACTGGTGTTTGAAAATAAAAAGGTGAAAATCTATGAAAATGATGGAAGACTTGTTGGGACTGGTACTCAAACCAGAGGTAATCTTTTCAACTTGATATTGATGAGTCTTCTTGCCTACCTATGAAAGATGAAGATGCTTGGCTATGGCACAAGAGATTATGTCATGTAAACTTTGATAATATGATCAAAATCAGTAAAAAGAAGAGAGTTAGAGGTTTACCTAACTTATCTAAGCTTGATCATACTTTATGCCATGAATGTTAGAAAGGGAAAATGACCAAATCTAGTTTTAAGAGTAAGGACTTCTCAACAAAGAAGATTCTTGAGTTGGTTCATACCGACTTATGTGGACCTATGAGAACTCAAAGCTACTATGGTGATAGATACTTTATTCTCTTTGTTGATGATTACACTAGATTGATCACTATGATGTTTTTGAAGGAAAATTTTGAAGCTTTCAAACTGTTTAAATGGTATAAGGCTAAAGTTGAAAAGGAAACTGGAAAGGAAATCAAATGTCTTATATCAGATAGAGGTGGTGAATTTATATCTTGTGAATTTACTAACTTCTTATATCAATGTCAGTTCCTTCTTCAACAATGTAACAATATTTCTTACCTTTTCCTTTGTAATCTTTATGCCTTCGGTAGCTTCTGTCATCTCTTCTATCTTTGTGTTTATATTTTCTTTATTCATCCTTATCCTTCCTGTCAGGACATCTAGCAACTATATGACCAACTTTATTACATGCAAAACATATAATAGGGAGTTTACCTTTATATTTTCCTTTTCCCCTTCTCATTCTTCTAGCCATAAGAGCTTCTAGATCTTCAAGTTCTTCATCAGAAGTGTCATTGTCACTTTCACTTTCATTGATGCATCTTTCCTTTTCTTTCTTTGGCTTGTTCAGAACTAATTGTGACTTAAAAGTAGATTCAACATTACCAATACAACCAACAGTGAAGTTATCATAGTTAGAGAGTTCAAAAGTAGTCAGCTTGCCAACCAAACTTTCCAAAGTAAGCACATTTGCAGAGTTACATCTAGATTCTTGAATAGTTGAGATCTTAATATCATATATAGGACACAAAGTTCTTATAACTTTTCTGATTATAGTTTCATCATCAATAATTCCATTTGCTCCTTTAATAGCATTCACAAATTCTTTTATTCTACCACAATATTGTGCAATGTTCTCTCCTTCTTGCATTCTCATTTCATCAAAATTACCTCTGAGACTCTCAACCTTAGCTTTCAATACATTTAGGTCACCACCATAGATCCTTGCAAGAGTGTCCCACATATCCTTAGCATTTGTGCAATCCTTGATGTCCACAAATTCTGGATAACTTAGGGTAGATGCAATTTCTAGCATTGCCTGATTATGTTCTTCCTTAGCTCTCATTTCCTTGGCAGAAAAAGGTGCGACAAGTGAGACATAGGCATTCTCAATGTATTACTTTGCAGAATCACCAATACTAGCCAGATGTAACTTCATCAAGCTTTTCCATGTAAGGAAGTTTTCCTTATTCAGCTTCGGTACCTCCTTCTTATACATCCTGATCATTTTCTTCAAGTCCCTTTAAACTTGATTTCTGTAAACACCAATAATAAGAAACATAGCTTTTATACCAATTGTTAATATGATTTATAAAAATAGAGAGGGGGGCTAAATTAGTTTTTCTCAGGTCCTGATGTATAAAACAAACTTCAATAACTTTTCTATAAATCATATCTAACAACCAAAACCAACTCGGTCATCTATGATTCTATAATAGAAACATATAACATTGTAGTCCACTACCCAGCTATATCTAACTTGTAAAACATAGAAATGTTCAAACCAAAACATTCACACAAGCATTGACACTAGGATTTATAGTGGAAACCCAATCTGGGAAAACCACTTTGTAACATGCTACTATTATTTTCACTCTTTTGAAGTGAGCTCAGTTAAAAGCCATCCCTATCAAAGGTTACAATACACACTATTAGGTGTGACTTGGTTAAAGGATTTCAATCACCCTATTAAAAGTGAGCCTTGTTATAGGACTTACATACACTCCATTAGAATGCAACCTTGTTCAAAGGATTTAAACATATGACTATTAGGTCAACCTCTGTTAAAAGGATTTTGACTATTACAATGGTTAGAAAGTAGCAGCAGTAATGATCTATAAAACATACAACTCACTTTGCAAATATCAGATCCAATTCCATACACAAAATATTGGTTTACTAACTTTGAAACTTTTCCATCTCTGTCTCTGATATGCTCAGAAATTTTCTTCATGCAATCACCACACTTCTCCTTCAACCTTTTAATTCTTATACAGTCAATAACATCTACTGATCTTCCAACATCCTCTTTTCACCCATGCACACACTTACCCAATGCTTAGGTTCCATTTATAATTTCTCAATTAGGTTAACTCATCTTTTGCCGCTCAATCTCCTTCATAGATCTTAGGGTTAGGTCAGATTCATTGAATCTACCCACTTTATGTTCTTCACCTCCTTTTCTAGAAACATCTCAAATCTCTTAAATATTTACATTTAAATGTTTTTTTAGTGCATTTAATGCTTTCAAGAAATCAATAAATAAAGTCAACACGTTTTACATAATCCAAGAATTCAACAATTTCAGCTCCAAAACTAAATTCTCTTCAAATATAAAAATACTGATGCTCGGTCAATACTATGATCAACTACTTGGTCTTCATGTAGAAAGCTTGGTCATTACTAAAAAATCTTTCCTCGGCTTATACTGTCTCTCTCGAAAATTAACTGATGTTCGGTCAACACTAGAATTTTACTCGGCATATACTAACTCGGTCGACACTAACATTACTTGGCTTAAACATGATTTCACCATTTTTTCTCGGTCAAGCCTACCAGTTTAGTCTTTAATCTTACTAAGATAAACAATACATTATCTCATCATTGTACAGCATAGTGAAGTACACTTTGTAGTATCAAGATAACTCAACCTTTCCTTAGGTTCTATTGTTACCATCCTTTCTTTCCCTTCTTCACATAAATACAATAGATATAGTACTTTCCTAAGTAGAAACAATCTTACCAGTTAAGGTTTGACATCAATGACAACACAATAATTGTTTCAATTGCAGTTTCCAACAAAAACAAGACATGGACATTATTACCGAGGCCTAAAGACAAAAATGTGATTAGTACCAAATGTATTTTCATAAACAAATTGAATGAGAATGGAGATGTTACAAGGAATAAGGCAAGATTAGTCTACAAAAGTTGTGCACAAGAAGAAGGAATTTCCTTTGGAGAAACTTTTGCACCTGTTGCTAGACTCAAAGGAGTGAGAATTCTACTTCCATATGTTTCTTATAAAGGATTCAAGGTATATCAGATGGATGTGAAGTCTACATTTGTGAATGGGATACTTGACGAAGAGGTATACATTGAACAACCTGAAATTTTTATAGATCCAACTTAGAAGAACATGGTTTGTAAGATGAACAAGGAACTTTATGGACTGAAACAAGCATCGAGAGCATGGTATGAAAGATTGCACTCTTATTTGATAAGAATTAGATTTTTTAAAACAAGTGATAATAGTAATCTCTTTCTGAAAGGTGAATTTGATGATAAAATTCTTATTTTTGAAATGTTTGTTGATGATATCCTATTTGGAGGTCATTATACTTTATGTAAACATTTTGCTGAGGAAATGAGAAAAGATTTTGAAATGTCAATGTTTTGAGAGATCATATTATTTATTGGTATACAAATTCAACAATTGAAGGAAGGTATCTACATCACATAGTCAAAATAAATTAAAGATATCTTGAAGATATTTGGTATGGAAGACTCAAAGGTATTAACTGGATGCAAGCTAACCAAGGATGACAAGTGAACAAAGGTAAATCAAACCTCATACAGATCTCTAATTGGAAAAATGATGGATGTTGTTCATAGTAAACCATATATTGTACATGCTATTGGAATTGTATCTATATTTTCTGCAAATCCTAAAGAGACACATATGGTTTCTATAAAAAGAATCTTGAGATATGTAAAGAAAATAAAAAACTATGGACTATGGTATAAGAAAGAAGGCAATTTTGAACTTAAAGTCTATACAGATCCTGATTGGGTAGGAAATATTGATGATAGAAAAAGTACTACTAGAGGAGATTTCTTTTTAGGAAGAAGATTAGTAACATGGATAAGCAAGAAACAAAGTTGCATTTCTCATGACACTACTGAAGCTGAATACATAGTTGCTACCGCCAACTACTCTAATATTGCATGGATAAAGTAATTTTTGGAAGGTATGAATGAAGAAGTCACAAATCCAGTGATAATATATTGTGACAACACAAGTGCTATCAAAATTTCAGTTAATCTAATGATTTATGCAAAGAAAAATCTTATATCCATTAAATATCATTACTTAAGGGAGAAAGTTTAGGAGAAACATGTGAAATTGGAATATGTGAAGTCACAAGAACAACTTGCAGACATATTCACAAAACCCTTACCAAAGGATACATTTGAGTACTTGAGAAGTAGACTAGGGGTTATTCTGCTATCTAACAGTCACTAAAGTGATATAGGGCTGCATCAACCTAATCTTTATCAGAAGATATAATTATGTTGATGCAAGATGTTCACACTTTGGGATTCCTAAGGTTTTGAAGAAGATAGAAGATAAGATAAAAAAGAGAACATATGTACATGAAAGGTACAAGAATCTATCAAGGCACAATGAAGATACTTATTTGGTTACTAAAGAGCTTATTTTTGGCATTGTTGTCAAAGGGAGAGATGATAATGCATGAAATATTGGAGAGATGATTATGTGTGAAATATTTAGTTAGAAAAGAAGTTGATCGAAAGGGAGAGTATATAGAATTGAACGGAAAAGAAAAATAGTCTACAATAAAGAGAAATGCTATAGGAGAGACAAATGATGCCATGTAGTGATTAAACATATTAAAAGTATAAGCTAAGGGAGAGCTAACTAAGTCACATCATAAAGACTGAGTTGTAAACACTTAAGATTTTTTTGGTCTTCAATGGTATATTTCATATTGTGTTGTGATCGATTCCAAAGGGGGATATTGTTAGATCTACAACTGATAGAAAATTTGAAGAACAAAATGGGAGAATGTGAAGATGATCACTGAGCCACTGAGGTATATGTGAAACATTAGATCAGTTGTTATATCGTCATTGATGTCAACTAGTTTTGACTTTATATTAGCATGAAAAGGAGATGTATGAATAAGTTATGATTAAGGTATTCATTGGGAAAATTATTGATGAGTCTATGATAGTATGATAGTGATTTGATTGGCTTACATGATTTTACTAAGTGTTGAAGATCAAGAGAGTACAAGTTACTTTGGTCTGTATATAAAGAACTTAGTGTACATCAAAAAGCCATAGTATACACCGAGTGCGGTATTAACTAAATGGGAAGATACCAATGTTAGGAATGGGAACATTGAGAGGGGGGGGGGTGAATCAGTGTTCACTGTATTTAATATTTTTACTTAATCTTTAAATTGAACTTAAATGCTTAAGTACTGAAATGAACATCCACATATACATGAAACATGAAATCAACACATAACACCAATATGGTTACGGGGAAACCCAAATAGGTAAAAACCCCGATGGGAATTGATACCCACTAATATTCTGTACTAGTTTTTTATGATCTTGCCTTCTATAGAAGATCCTTGTTAGAAGATTTTGTACTAGTTTCATACGCACCTGCGCTTATTCCCTAAGCTTCAGGAACTCTGTACACCATCCAGTCTTCAACACTTAGCTGATTTCTGATCTTCCCATCAAGTGCACTGACTCCAAATTTCTATATGACTTTGTTTCCATAATGAAAACACTATACTAAGTCATATAAATCAGTACAGACAACTTGCTAGCAGTCTCCCCCTTTTTCATTGTTGGCAATAAAGGAATATGGCCAAGTTGCTAACTATCCTTAATACAAAAAACTTTTGTCTTATATCTCCCTATACATATCTTTCTATCTTATATCTCCTTATATATACCTATAATCCATATTCTACACATACTCCCCCTTTCACATTAATGACAAAGGTGTGTCAAGACTGAATATACAAAAAATAACTATGATAGAACATCCGGATATGCTATCTACAGATTTTGGATTTCCTTCTTCCAAAATGTGATTAGTGAATTTATAGTCTATAGATGGGCACATAAAGCATACTGTAGCTTCTCCATCTTCTCCAGATCATTGCTAGGACCTTGATAATATGTCACCATGGTGGCATTGATCTCCTTGATATTCTTATTGAGTATGTCTAATGAGGGTGCAAGAGCATTCCTTAGCTAAGTCTGTCTAGCCCTTATCTTGATCATCTATTTTTTTGCCTTCTCAATCTTGTCTAACTGTCCTTGGTAGACATTATTGCACATGTTCACAACAATAAAGGGATCTTCCACTAATTTCTTTATGCTATCTATCATGACTTCTACCTCTTGTACCTTTTTGTACAGACCACCAGTCAGTTTTTCTTGGTCCATATAGTCAGCAATGATCTTTCTTCTCTTTGTTGTAAACTCCTTCAAAGATGCTTGACCAACCTTTAGTGAGCTAAGGTCAAGTGTATAGTTGCTAACCAATTCACTTAATCTCTTCTTCAAGTACTTCTCCTTTGCAACTAAGGATGTAGATTCTTCCAGGCTAGAGAAATTGCTTTTGAATTGTGAAATGACTGCACTTACATCATCAACAAAGTGTACCTTGGACACTTTCTTGTCTGCAGGTAACAAACAGTTCAGTATGTTCACTGACTCTACAAGGAGAGGATTCCTCATCGCTTGTTTCTACTTGGGCTTCTCCATAGCTAAGACACTAAAATTAATCAGGTCTTCTTCCCCCTATGAGTCCAAACTAGTTGTGTCAGGTGTCAAACTTGACAACAATGCTGCTGAGGGAGTGATGGGAGTGATATCCATCACTTCTTCTTTTACCTTGATTGGTTCAACTGATGTTTCATATTTTTGTTCAATTCATTTTACCTCTTCTTCTTCTTTTTGTTTTTCAGATTCCTTTTCTTTTTCTCCTTCTTTCTTTTCTTCCATCTTTTCTTCTTCTTTCACATTTTTTATATCCTCAATCAATATTTATTCTTGATGAGTAGGAGTTTTACTACATAAGATTTCATCTTCTTGTGTGCTCACTAAATATTCTTCAAACTTATCCAACTCAGTGTCAGTGGCCTCCATGGCTATCTCTACATTATCAATGATAATGGTGCTATAATTTAGTGACTCTATCATGGGTGTAGACTTAACTATCTCTGTTTGTGTCTCAACTGCAGGCATTGAGTCCTAAGGACCTGTCACTGATGCATTAGTGGCCTCTTCCACCTTGAATTCCTTTAAGGGTACTTGTGCTATGGGCATGGTAGCTGGATACATGTGCCTATTCATAAAGACCTTCTCAAAGGCTTTCTCTATTTCCTTAGCCACCAAATCATAGTTTTTGTCCATTATATGAAAATTCCTTGACTTTGTTCTAAGATGTGGCTTCACTAGATCTAACAATAGAGATTTCTCTTCTAAGGAACATACTGGAAGAGTGTCATCTAGAATCTTTTCCCTTATCGTTAGATCCTCTTCAATGGCTTGTCTCTTTTGGAATTCTAGGATGTTCCATACATTGTTAGGGATCATAGTCTTAAGTTCTGAGACTATCTTCTTTAACTTTAGCATGTGTTTGACTATCATTCCATGTGTCTCATATTTTTCTATCTCGCTATATTTTTCATAAAACTTTCCTTACTTGATGAGTTCTTCCCTCGTCAATTATTCTTGCACTTAGCACACTGAGACTAGGTTTGAAACTTACTTTAGGAGGTGCTTGTGAGTTATTTCCATTCCTTGTTACTCTCAAGGATAGATAACCAATGATGATCTCTTTCTTCCTCTTTGACATTTCCTTATACTCAGGAGGAGTAGTAAGGTCAATGCTTTCTTTGGGCACCGAAGGAGTAACATCAGTTTTACCCTTCTGTTCATCAAATTTTTCTATCTTCACCTTCTTCAACTTAGGATCATCTGATTCTTCCTTTGTTGCATCTACGCTCTTTAATTCCAAAGAAATCTTTTGTTCCCTTGCTTTGTCTAGGTCTTCTTGAGACACTCCATGAATTCTCAAGATCTCAGAGGTAACCTTGGCAACCTTCCTCTTTGTTGTTGTGCTATTCAGTTGAGCATCTATTTCTCTTGTCTTCTCCTCATAGGTTCCCCATCTTGGCTCATTGGGGTCTTTAGGTGTTGATAATAGAACTTGAGCATAGGCCTCTAGAATAGGCTCTTCCACTTCATATCCTAGTGGATGACTCCACTTTGTTCTTGGTTCAACTGCTTCCATGCATGTTGTGTCTATCTCAACCATAAAAAAAATAGTATCCTTGTATTTCTCTACAATGTTCTCTGGTATCATGTACCTCATCTACATTTTGACCCTGAATGTCTTCAACTCTAGTGTCATGTAGTCTCTTAGAGTGCTCTTAGTAGATGCCTTGAAGGATATATGTGGCATGGTAGGAATTGTCTTGTCAAGGTATAAGTCTGACACCTTTCCAATAATATGGAAGTACATATAAATGATAAGAGACCCAAATCAGAATATCTTGGTCTTATCATGCTTGATTACCTTGATGTTTTCAATTAGCTATGCGTGAAAGATTTTACACAGGTTGAACTCTCCATTCTCATTTACAATTCTTATGGCTACAAGAATTGTGGCTACAAACACATTGTTTACCCTATTGGTGTGTTGAAACCCGTATCCAAGTATCATGGATATCAATTTGATGTCATCTTTCTCAATAGGCTCTATGGTCATTTTGCACCTATCACTCCTTGATTTGCAAGTCTATTCAACAATATTTCTTACATCTTTTCCCACTGGGAGGACGATGCCTGTCCTTGGGAGGCATGTCATCTCATGAATTAGGTCACCAGTAATTCTGACCGGCACTTCACCTATCCAAAATAGGTCATCATGAATCCTACTCAGAAGAATCTTGATCCATTCTAATTCATAGAACTCATATGCCATAGCATACTCCACTATAGGGTGATTATCCCACTGCGCATACTCATCCATGAAGGTTTTTTTTGGTTTTAACATAGTTTCCATGTGCACCCTAAATTTGTCCAATCCTACTAGTTCTTTCTTATTGTAGATGTATGCCCTAATGTCCTCAACATGTATAACACCCATAGGCATGCAGGAGAATGCCCCTTCTAGGTCATCTAGTGTAGATTTAAATGGATGCCTCTTAAACACATATCTTTTCTTCTCTGCAACATCAAATACTATAAGAGTAGCCATCACTTGTATAACACTTTCTCAAAGGTTTCCAAGATATTCTGAATCGGTGCAATGAACTACGGTTTCCACAACTGATCAAATGCACAGCAGGTCACTTGATGAATCAAACTGCAATCCTTCTCAATCAACTACTAGGGCTCTTCTGGTCTCAAATGCTCTCAATTCGAATGCAATGAGAGATCTTCTAACTTTTGTGTACTTTAAAGTAGAAATTTTGCCATTAATGCTTGTCACGTAAATGAGGTTGTCACTTAGAAATTTCTAACTTTCATTTTGCAAAAAATCAACTAGTGTGGTCTTGCATGAAGGTTTCTCTAGTCTCCAAAAGCTTAAGTCCAAAGGTGCATACTTTGGGAGTGAGTATACCAGCCACGCAGGGGTCTAGAGCTAAATTAGCTCCCCCTATGACCCTGAGGGCCATTCATCTAGATGTAGAGGGTGGGTCCACTATGGATGCATCCAATACATACTCATCAACCTTGTCCTTCTTTTCTTCTGACCAAATCAAGCTCACATCCTCTGAATCTTTCACAAAATTGACTTCTCCTTCAGGATCTAAAATTGATTTTTTGGGTTTTTTAGGGCTTTGCTGACCTTACGTCCTTGATTTGCAAAATTTTTTGATGTGTCCAGCCTTGTTACAAGAGTGACAAATGACTGGAGGCCTTATATTCCTCGGCACATTGACATGAGTCACCATCTTACATTATTTAGCTGAGTGACAATTATAGTTACATATTTGACATGTAACATTCTGAGAAATTCTTACATTTGATTGATTCTAATTTATTTGATTATGAGTCTTGTCTTTTGACTTGTCTTGCAATTCATAGCTCTATGACCAAATTTATTGCATGACTAACAATAACCATTAAAGGTTCTTACCTCTATAATGCTCCTTGCTAGAAGAATCTGCATCCAAGGTTGCAGAAGAAAAATATCTCAAAAAGAGGCTAAGTGAATTGATAGGTAACTTCAAACTTGATCTTAGTTCACTAAAAGTTGTTCAAGCCATACTGAAATATTTTGCAGCTAAGGGAAGAAAGATAATAACAAATTGTATGAACTAAGACAAATAGATTGTAGACCTTTACAAGAAAATTTAGGAAGAAGAAGCTATGATAGATGTAGTAAGGAAATCAGTGGAAGATCCCTCCATAGATGTAAATATGTGTAACAATGTTTACCAAGGATAAGTGGATAAGATAAAGAAAAAATAAAAAGAAATGGCTAAGATAAGGGCAAGGTAAACTGAGCTAAGAAATGCTCTTGCACCCTTATTAGATGTGCTAAATCAAAACATCAAACATATTGATGCCACGATGGTGACATATGATCAAGGACTGAGTTCAAAATTAGAGAAGATGGAGATGTTGACTTATGCTTTTTGCATCCATCTTTAGACTATAAATGCACTGAAAGCATTTTGGCAGCAAGAGATCCAAAACTTGAAGATTGCATATCTAGATGTATTCACTATGTAAGTACTTGTAGACACATTGTTTTGAGCACCTTTGTCATTAATGTCAAAGGGGGAGTAGAGTATATATTAAGGGATAATATGGAGTAGTATATATGATGTAAAAATGGAGTAAAGTATATAGTATAAGGGAGATATAAGATAGAGTATATGTTAGAAAGTTTTGTAAGATACAGTTAGTAACTTCGACATATTCCTTTGTTTCCATTAATGAAAAAGGGGGGGATTGTTGGAAAGTTTACTATACTATTGTATATGACTAGAATTAATTTTTTTCATTATGGCAAAAGAGTCATGGAGTTTTGGAGTCAGTGAAATTAATCATAATATCAAATTTTGGTTAAGTATGGAAGACTAGATAGTCATCAGAGCACTAGATGAACAGAGCATCAATGCATGTGTATGACTGAGTTATGGCATGTGCCCTTGAAGATAATATTCTAATTATGTAATCATGCTAGATCTAAGAGTGCATGATCATATGAGTTAGTATGAAGAAGTTACAGCTAGATGAAGTGATACAGACAGTGAGCGACAGAACAAAATAGAGCATGGAGTGGACTGTTGGTATTTTAGTTAGCGTGTATAATATTATTTTGTAAAGGCTATGTTCCTATTGAATTTAGGTTATAGACATATTAATATCATTGTATGTAAACATGCTTGAGCTAATTCATTTGGAAGTGTTGTATGTAATAGGTTGAAGGCCAACCTAGTGAATAGCTTTGTTTGCACATATAAATAAGACATGCACCTTTGTATTTATGAAAGGTATGAGATATAGAGTTGATAGTAGCAGAGAAAAAGTATGTGAAGAGTAGTTAAAATTTTGTAGAGATTTACAAGAGGTTAAAGCATCAATGCACAAAAGGAACTGATGAGACAAGCAGTATCAAAGCAATAGTTCAACATTGGCAGATATAGTTTGTATTTGATATCCAGGAGGTTGTAGCCTTCTCATTGAGCATTGAGATTTGGTAGTGAGCCACCACCCCTAATAGGGTTATTGTAAAAGAATCCTAATAGGTTCTGACCCTTGACCTAGTTACTGTACTTATTGCATTCTAAAGATCAACTCCTAACAGGGTTGTAAGATCTTCTAATAGGGATCATAATACACTAGTGTAGTTCTTAGTGGGTGTCAATTCCCATCGGGTTTTTAACCTATTTGGTTTTCCCTATAATCATATTTGGTGTTATGTGTTGTGGTTGTTTATCTCACTTACATTGATATTCATTTCAGTACTTAATAAATTAAGTTGAGATTCAACATATTAGAAAAATTAATAATATATAGAATATTGATTTACCTCCCCCCCCCTCTCAGTGTTCCCATTCCTAACACAAAATATATTGGCATAAGAAGTTGATCAAATTCTTGGATGATGATGGTAACCCTACTATGATATCTAGAGTTCAGAGGCCTGTATCCCTTCTATGATCTCTGTTATGCATCTTAAGTGAAGAATGCGGGAGGGATGTCAAATCTTTTCTATCACCATCATCGATAGGGAAGATGAGGCAGATCAAGAAGCCTCACTGGATGACCATCCCAGTCTATAATTGTATGAAGATGTGTTTCCTTTGGGGCTACCTAGTATGCCTCCTCGAAGGGTGCTAGAATTTCACATAAATCTTGTACCAAGAGTAGAACTAGTTTCCAAAGCACCTTACAAGATAACCAATAATGAGCTTAATGAACTCAAGTCACAGCTTGAGGAACTATTAGAGAAAGGACACATTTGTCCTAGTGTTTCTCCTTGGGGTGCACCTGTTATCTTTTTAAAGAAGAAGGCCAAATATCTTAGGTTGTGTATGGATTATATACAATTGAACAAGGTAACCATCAAGAATCGATATCTGCTTCCTAGGATCAATGATCTGTTTGATTAGCTTCAAGGCACTAGAGTGTTCTCGAAGATTGACCTTAAGTGAGGTTATCACTAGTTGAGGATAGTGGATAGTGATATCTATTGGCAATTTTTCTGAGTTGATTGCATAGATGTTGTCATTATGGCAACACATGATCCACATGAAGATCACACAAGTTAGAGAGTAAGTATGACAGAGTGTATTGCAAATTTGTCTAAGTGTGAGACAGTGTTTTACCAATGAACTTGGATATATTTTTTGTTTGTGACATTGACTAGAGTAAGTTCAATGCTTCTACACTTGAACATAGACTATATGATGACTATTGATCACCCATCTCAAAATCCAAGTTAGTACGACATGTATGGAAGAAGTTATGACAGTTTTACCGAAGACAATGTGAAGCCGATAGGACAGAATATGAAGACATAACTAGTAAAGAGTTAAGGGATTGATTTGTTTATCAAAATAATGACTTAACAATATAAAGGGATGGCATCCTAGATGTTAAATCTTGGATAAATCTATTGGTATAAATGTAAATGTAATTGTAATTGTAATAGTAAGAAAGAAAGTAATTGTAGTAGTATGATGTGAAGTATATGAAGCATATGTAATAGCAATAGTGAAAGAGTAGCGAAGTGATATTGATGCAAGTAGTATAAGGTTATGTAACTTAACCTATTTTGTAATCAGTGTATATTTTACATTACTTGTTTGGTTAGTGGGCTCATCTGGTAATCACATTTTGTACTACAACTCCTAATAGGGTCGAGGCTTCCAACAAGGCCTATAGTCCCTTAATCAAGACTGATACACTATATGCTTGTAATAGACTCCTAATAGGGTCAACATCCTTAACAAGATACTTTTTTATTAGAGGATCTTTTTGGGTACCATCCCCACCAAGGTTTTCCCTTGGCCATGGTTTCCTCGAGAACAAATAATGTGTTATGATTTCTTTATTGTTATGCATGTTGTTTAGCTTCTTATGTTATGCATGTATAAAGATAATCTGTTATATCCATAATTGGGCAAAAGATAAAGTTTGTAGAATACTGATTCATCCCCCCCTCTCAGTATTCCCTATTTCTAACAATTCGTATCAGAGCTTAGTTACTCAGAAAGAATCATTCAAGGAAATCCTAGCAACTTGAGTAAGATCTCTATGGATATGGATCAACTACAGAAGAATCTTGAAGAAGCTCTTGAATAGATTGACTTGCTTACTATTGAAAAAGATACTTTGAAAAGAAAGTATGATGATGCAAAGAACCTTATTAAGAAATTGAGAAACAAATTGGAAGATCTGAGATCTAAAAAGGAATCCAAAGTTTTTATTGAATATTTTGATGACAATGTGGGAAAAGAAAATGAGATCCTTAAGCATGAATTGAAGATAGAAAATTTGAAGCTTAGTTTGAAAGATGGAAATGGCAAGAATGAAGAAAATCTGAAATCTGAGAATGAAATTCTAAAGACTAAAAATGAAGGACTGAAATCTAAACTTTCTAAAGTAACATCTGAACTTGAGAAAGGCAATTTGCAGTATGATGAACTTGAGAAATACAATAAGATTGTGAAAGGTGAACTGACTCAATCCAAACAACAACTTGAAAGGCTATATTCAACTAGTGAGAAGATTGATGAACAAATATCTTATCAGAAACCATTCTATGATAAGACTGGTCTTGGATTCAACACTTTCAAAGAAAATGATGAAGGCAGGGAACAAGATTTGAAGATATCTGAAAGCATGGATGAGAAGAAGCCTGATGAGATCAACAAATTAGAAGATACACCTAAAGAAGAAGAATCACTAAAGAAAGAGGAATCATCGAAAGGTATGCAAAGAGAATTCAAAGTTAGATGTTTTTCTTGTAATACTATTGGTCACATGAAGAGAGATTGCACAAGTAAACAATTTAAACCTCTTAATGGTTATTGTTACAATTGTCATGGTTTTGGACATAGAGGTATTGATTGTAGGAAACCTAAATTTATTGAGAATAATGATGATAGTAGAATGTTTAAATGAATTCTAACAATGCAGATAAGAAATCTACTAAAGATATGAACAAAAGAAGTGGAATAGTATGTTATAGATGCAACAAGGTTGGACACATTGCTAAAAACTGTAGATCACAAATCAATCAACTTGGACCAAGATATGGAAATAATGGAATTGTTTGTCAGATATGCAACAAGATTGGACATACAACAAGGTTTTACAGGATGAACAATAGAGTTTTTCATCCTAATCCTAACCCCAGGAATCATGCAAGAAGAAATGAAGATGCAAGTAACAGTTAGAAAGGATGCTATAGTAATTCAGATGAAGTGAAGTTTATCAAAAGCACAAATCAAGGAGACATATTCAACATTGAAGGTAATCAAGAAGGTGAAGTATTGAAAGGTAGGAATGAATCTTTACCTAACCTATCTCAAAGTACTTAATTCATGAAAATTGCAGTAGAATAGGAGCTTAGATTTAGTATAGAAGTAGATATATGATGAATTGAATCTTGTACATTTAATGCAAGGTATTTTATGATGTTCTAATGCTATGGTTAAGAGCACAAAGAAAAATATTATGTTTTGTGAGACCGTAAGAAGTTTTAAGTTTTGCAGGTTAGTAGAGATAACTTTTTGGAAAGAAGCAGCAAAAGAATTGAATGCGATGTCAAATCTAAGTGAGATTGAATTAATAAAAGGTTATGATCAGTATTATTTTATCATCAAAGAGAATTGAAGTGTCAAGGAGATCAAAGAGTAGTGATTGAAAGCATTTTACAAAGATTTGGAGAAGAATTTTGTGTCAAATCTACGCAAGCCCTAAAATTATGAAATTGAGGTATTTTACTTGACAAATCTTTGAATCAGTCAAGGAATTTGAAGAAATCATGGATGTTTCCTTAATATCCAATGTCAGAGATAAGAATAGACCTAAATTGAAAAGGGAACCAGTAGAACCCTTGGAAGAAGACCCTAGGTTTGCATTATCATCCGTACCAGATGGAGTATTACATTTAAAGAACGTCAAAAGTTATCTTGGATGAAAACTAGAGACAGTAAATGATAGTGATTTCACATATGAATATCATAAGATTTACAATTAGGATATGACACTGAAACAAGGTTTTGAATACTTGGAACATAATGAAATTGTCAAATATGGATTATAGTATGAATTTGATAATGAAGAATGCACTAAGATTATTTTGAGTAGAATTCATAATGGAAAGTTTTGGCTAGAGGATAGAGTGATAGACATTATAGTTCATTTGATTCATGAAGTCACTAGATTATCTAAGATGGGAGCTATTCCTTTTAATGAGAAAAATAGTCATTAACAACACAAATTCATCCTATAATGGTAGAGGAATTATGATTAGTAAGATCAAACAAGATGGTGTGAGATACATATGTAAGATCCTAACTACTAAGTTTTGTGCTAATTCAAGAGAAGCTGGCATGGAAGCTAGAATGGTACATGTAGCTTATGTTATGTGTGTTGACAGGGTACCAATTGATATGTGTGAAATTCTTAGAATTCAATTGTTTGAGAACTTGGAGAAGATCAAGAAAACTAAGTATACACAGTTTAGGTTCTCATCCCTAATCACATATATGTTCTTTCATTTTTTGAGGAGATTTCCTTACACCATAGGAAATGATTGGAATGATGGACAAACTACAATGGAAAGGATTAATGTAGTATATAGAAGGCATGTTATTGACAGTGTTAATGAGAGTCCAGTAATTTTTATTAAGAGATTTTAGACTATTGTGTCTAGTAGATCAAGGATACCTAAGTCTCTTGTTGAGAAATATAAAGATGATATATGTTTTATGGTGGATACTAACCTTACCTATATTGAAGCAGTAGATCCTAGAATAGAGTTCATAGACCCTCTTGGCTATGAAATATCTGAGGTAGAGCCTGAAGAGTATGTTAGCAAACTACTAAAGTGTAAGTTGGACACTTAGTGTAACAGGTTTGGAACCTTTGAGGAGAACTTCAACTCTACAAAGATTCTAATTGAAGAGAAGCAGTCTAAGAAGAGAGTTGAGAGCACCATTAAGAAAATCTTAAAGGATATAGGAATGACAGAGAGAGAGTTTTTGGTAGCAAAGTAGATAGCAGCAATAATCAGAGAGAGTGGACAAAAGGAAGTTTTGTCTATCCCTCCTTTATCATCAACTGTAGTGCCACATGAAGAACCACAAGTAAAGGTGAAAGTGGAAGTACCTAAGAAAGACATAGAAACAAAGATGTCTACTAGATCCACTTCCTCCACACCTAGCAAAAGAGTTAAGGAGAGTGCCACTGGACAAGGAAAGAGGCATAAAACTCTACTGCAACCTATTCCAACAAAGATTGCAGAAGTCAAAGATGATGTCACTACTAAGAAGAAAGCTTGGAAACCAAAAGTTGAAAAGATTAATGAGTAGATTATTGAGAATGGTGACTTTGCAAGAATGAACAAATATTATGATCTTTATGATTATACTGATAGACTTAATCTAGAGAATGCAATTGTGAAGCATATGATCTTGACTGGGAAGAAGTTTGACACTATTCAAGGACAAATACTTGATGATCTTTATAAAAAACTTCTGAACAGAAAGAAGAGAGCATCAGAGGAAGAGATAGTGATCAGAGAAAAGCTTGTAAGGAAGCTTTGTGAGATAAAAGATGAAGCTCATTTCAATCAAATCATGAAATCCCTAAGCACCCATCTGAGAACCAAAAGGAGAACAATTTAGATTATGGGAGGCAAGTATAAAGAAGTAAATTCTCAAATTGAACAAACAATTATCAAGGATATGGCAAAATATGTTGGAGAATCATCAGTTGCAGCAGAGCAAGAAGGTGAGAAAGTACAAGAGGACATTCCCTCTTCTCTAGCTATTAATATTGAAGATGAAACAATGAATGTAGAAGGTACACAAATCACCTTGGATACTGATGAAAATGTATTCATGAATTTGCAAAACATTGTTGACAATTCAGGCTTTGATGAACAGGAAGCTACAAAAGAAGAAGAGATGACAGAGCCCACAGTTGTGAAACCACTAGTTATAGAAGAACAAATTCCCATCCCAACCAAAGATATCAGTCTTACTCGAGACTAGAAAGAAGACTCAAATTGGATCTATGATTGAGCATTTTGGAAAAGAAGTAGATGATGATGATTAGTTGGAACTGATTATATCCTTGAAAAAAATAATTGGTAAGAATAAGAAGGTGAAGAGTCTTGAAAGGTGTCTGAAGGAACTAACTGAGAAGTTACAAAGTACTGTAACTACACAAATTTTAGAAGCAACAAACCCTATGGAGAAGGTAAAGAAGGTAATGAGAACCTTTGATAATGAATTCACAAACCTAGTTGATATTGCAAAAGTGAAAGCACAAGCAGACTATGAAGCTATAATGTTTTTGAACATTAGTCAGTATATCAGCAATGATATCAATACTCTTGATATTTGTATCAAGGATTTGAGGAAGCACTTGGAAACAAGAAAATCATTGTACATACAGTGTACAAAATTAGAAACTTTAACAACTGAGGAAGATTAGAAGATAAAGTTGAAGGAAGTAGAGATTCTAAATGAAACAAACCTTCTATCTAGTCCCAATGTGAAGGTTTGTAATGTTGAGAAGAAAGTTAGGAAACTTTATGATGAAATCAAAGTTGTACAAGATGAGAAAGACAAGAAATTGAGAAGATATACTCTTTTGAGAGAGCACGCTATGAAGTTGAGCATAATTGAAGAACAGTTGGAAGATTGTCTTTCAGCAAAGATATCTTTTTAGAAATTTAACTTTGAAAACCTCCAAGCATGTGAAATTGCTTCTTATGGACTAAGTGCACTACTTAATGTGGTAGATTCCATTAAGAAATCATTGGAGAAAGAGATAGAAGCCATGAAGACAAATTTTGTAGATTGTGTTGCAAGCCTACTAGCTTTGCAATAAATAAATTAAGGTATAACCTTTTTGTGATACAATTTTGTGACCTTCCCTACCTTATTTTGTCATTGTTGTCAAAGGGGGAGAGATATATAGAAGAAAATTGATAGTTTATGATAAGGATTTTTACTCTTAGGGGGAGTACTATTTTAGAGGAAATAATTTTTTAAAGTTATAAGGATAGTATGTATTTTATACTATGGCCACATTTTTGGAACATTTTTGAGATTTTGAGTTATACACTTAGCCAATTTTCTCATATGTTGCCACAAATGACAAAGGGGGAGATTGTTGGCAATTTGGCTAAGTTGATTGCATAGATGTTGTCATTATGGAAATATATGATCCACATGAAAATTGCACATGTCAAAGAGCAAGTATGACAGAGCACATTGCAAATTTGTCTAAGTGTGAGACAGTGTTTTACCAGTGAACCTGGATACAGTTTTTGTTTGTGACATTCACTGGAGTAAGTTCAATGCTTGTGCACTTGAACATAGACTCTATGATGACTATTAATCACTCATCTCAAAGTCCCAATCAATATGACATGTACAAAAGAAGTTATGACAATTTTATCGAAGACACTGTGAAGCCGACAAGATAGAATATGAAGACAGAACTAGTAAAGAGTTAAGGGATTATTTGGTTTATCAAAATAATGACTTAACAATATAATGGGACAACATCCTAGATGTTAACTCTTGGATAAAGCTATTGGTATAAATGTAAATGTAAATGTAATAGTAAGAAAAAAAGTAATTGTAGTAGTATGATGCAGAGTATATGGAGCATATGTAATAGCGATAGTGAAAGAGAAATGAAGTGATATTGATGCAAGAAGTATAATGTTATGTACCTTAACCTATTTTTTAATTAGTGTATATTGTACATTACTTGTTTGGGCAGTGGGCTCATCTGGTAATCACATTTTTTACTACAACTCGTAACAGGGTTGAAGCTTCTAACAAGGCCTACAGTCCCTTAATCAGGACTGATACACTATATGCTTGTAATAGAATCCTAACAGGGTCAACATCCTTAACATGATACTTTTGATTGGTGGATCTTTGTGGGTACCATCCCCACTGGGGTTTTCCCTTGGCCAGGGTTTCCTCGAGAACAAATAATGTGTTATGAGTTCTTTATTATTATGCATGTTGTTTAGCTTCTTATGTTATGCATGTATAAAGATAATCTGTTATATCCATAATTGGGCAAAAGATAAAGTTTGTAGAATACTGATTCACCCCCCCCTCTTAGTATTCCCTATTTCTAACAATATCCACAAGACCAAATTTTGCACTAGATATGGCCACTATGAGTTCACTGTGGTTCCATTCGGTCTTACCAATGCTCCAGCTGTATTCATGAGTCTTATGAATACAGTATTTCATATCTTCCTTAACAAGTTCATGGTAGTATTCCTTGATGATATCTTGATCTATTCAAAGGATGAGAGAGAGCATGAAGATCACCTAAGACAAGTTTTGCAGTGCCTTAGAGATAATCAACTTTATGGTAGCTTGTCAAAAGGTGCCTTCTTCAAATCAGATGTCAATTATTTGGGCCATGTGATATTTGGCAATGGGATCTCAGTAGACCCATTGAATATTGAAGCCATTATGAATTTTCTAGCATCTACCTCAATGATTGAAGTAAGAAGCTTCATGGGTTTAGCCGATTATTATAGATGGTTTGTTTAAGGGTTCTCTCATGTGGCACACCCTATTACTTATCTTCAGTGAAAGGGAAAGTAGTTTGAGCGGATTGAGAAGTGTGATCAAGATTTTCAAGAGATTGAGGGAGCATTGATCAATGCACCCATTATTTTTGTGTGAGTGCCTTCAACAGAGTTTATAGTTTGTACAAATGCTTCCTTAGATGGTTTATGGGTAATTCTTATGCACGATGGGCAAGCTATAGTCTATGAGTCCAGGAAATTGAAGAATCACAAGCTCGACTATCCTACCCATGATCTCAAACTTGCAGTAGTGGTACATGCTTTAGTAAGATGGTGACACTTCCTTTTAGGACATCGATTTGAACTTCATCCAGACCATTAGAGTCTATAGTACATCTTCACCTAATCAAACCTTAATGCTAGGCAATGAAGATGGATGGATTTTTTGTGTGAATATGATTTTGATATTCACTACATTAAGGGGAAAGAGAATGTTGTCATAGATGCTTTGAGTAGGAGATGGCATGAGCTTTCTTTTATGTCTATAGGAATAGATTTGAGATATCACATTCTTCATCACTTGGAAGATGATGAGTTATATGCAGAAGTGAGTGAGTTGATTCGGTCTCAGATACCCCTTGAGGGGAAGTATGTATATTATACCTTGGAGTCAAATGGATTCTTACATCACAGAGGATCTATCTACATACCTTCTTCCAGAGGATTGCAAAATTTTTTCATGCTAGAGCCCCATAGAGCCCCTTATGAAGCACATCCTAGAGTGAAGAAGATGCATGCCAATTTGAGGTAGTTGTATCATTGGTCGGGCATGAGAATGTAGATTACTGAGTTGGTAGCTAGGTTCCTAGGATGCTAGAGGGTGAAGACAAAACATTGACATCTAGGTGGTCTACTTCAGCTCCATGAGATACTCATGTGGAAGTGTGACACCATATTTATGGACTTCATTGGTGGACTTCCTATGTCATCTCATCGTCATGATGCCATCATGGTGACAGTTGACAAGTTGACCAAGGTGGCTTATTTTTCACCAGTGTGTACTACCTTTACTACACCATTAGTGGCCTAGGTATTATTGTGAGATATTGTTAGACTATGTGGTGTACCTCATAAGATCATCTCAGATAGAGATTCTCTCTTCACTTCATCTATTTGGAGATAATTGCAGGCAACATTGGGTACAAGGCTCAACTTCAGTATTACCTATCACCCTAAGATAGATGGATAGACCGAGAGGGTTAATCAGGTGTTAGAATACATGCTTCACATGTCTTTTATGTACCATCAGACCTGGTGGGAGGAATACCTACACTTAGCAAATTTTTCCTATAACAATGGGCATCATACATCCTTGGGTATGCCTCAGTACCAGGCTCTCTATGGCAAACCTTGCAGGATACCAATAAGCTGGGATAGGATTAAGGAAAAAGTTTATATTGGTCCTAAGTTAGTTAGAGATATGGAGCATTAGGTGACCTTGATTAGGTAGCATCTTAGAGAGGTTTAGGATAGACATAAGAACTATGCTGATGCAAAGAGGATTGAGCAAGCTTACTTAGTAGGATACATGGTCTTTTTGAGAGTGTGACTGCATAAGAGTCCAATCCATTTTGGAAAGGGCTCTAAGCTAGCACTTCATTTTGTTGAACCTTTTTAGATCCTTGAGAGGATTGGACCAGTTTCTTACCATTTAGCTTTTCCACCTAGCATGTCACGCATCCATGATGTGTTTCATTTTTTCAGTTTTGAGGAAGTATGTTTAAGATGAGACTCAGTGATAGATTGGGATTCCTTGCAGGTAGAGTTAGATGAGAAGCTAGCATTGGAGCCCATTCATATTTTAGCCTGATGGACCCTGGTACTTTGAGGCAGGGTGCTGGACTAGGTTAGGGTCTCGTGGGATTATTATGACAAGGTCACAGCTTCATGGGAGGATACAACATAGATTAGATCACAGTACCATCACCTCTTTGATGAATGCTAGGAGGAGGTTCATGCCTAGAGGGGGTGGATGTGAGACCTACCAGATAGTCAGATTTACACTGCTTTTATTTCCATGTTATCAGTACTTATTTCACAGACATAATTGACTATTTGACACACCTATGTATTTAAGGATCTGTTGAATCTTATGCTATATGTTTGGTACCTGAATATGTAATCAAGGTGCACTCAAGATACGATATGTTTTGATTTAGTTTTAGTTATGATAATGTCACATGTGATGTTATATGATGTTTAAAATGATTGTGATGAAAAGTGGGTTTAGGAAACTGAAGTTATGCTTAGTTAATTCATTCACATACATAGTTTTCAAACCATGCAGTACTGATGATGAATTGTGTTTATATCATGTTGATTGGACCTACTGATGTGTGCAATGAGTGTGGAGGATAAGTTGACCATGGAACTAAATGCAGGGATCTAGTATTGGAACCTATGTTTATACCGTATATTCCAAGGTCCTCTTTTTATAATGAAACATGGACCTTGTTGTATAATCTTTATTTTATTAATGTGGTTTGCATGTGTGTATTTAATTTAGTAATGTATTTGTGATTAAACCATGTCATTTGTATTAATTAATATGCCAATTTGGAAAATTGTGACTTAAGTGTTGGCATGGTTAGTAAATTGTATTTTATTGGGTCAAGGCCTTGACTAGGGTTTAACCTTAGGGTAGAATCAACTTACCTTGGGTTGGGAAGTTTCTAGATAGTCAACCAAGACTTGAAATCTATGTGTAATCTTTAGGTGGATTTTAGGAGGGTCATTTGGGCTTCCATAGGTTAATTGGGGTAAATATTAGCTACCTAGGTTGGTACCTTAGGGGTTAGGAGTTAGTAGTCTAGGGTACCCTGTAGAATAGTTAGGAGGTGTTTGATGAAGTTTGACTTTTGGTCAACTAGGTGAACTTGGTCAACCTTATATGGTTTTACCTTTAGGGTGTTATCACACACTTCAATTTTATCAATTGCCTATTTTCTCACTGTCTTATTATGCATGCACATAGGGACTTGTGCCAGTTAGTGTTCTCTTCTTAGTTGTGTAAGTATGAATGATTGTAGTCAGTTAGTAGGTTTAAAAAAAAATTGTAGTTGTGTTTTTCTCAATTTTTGGGCATGACAAATATATAAGACCAAATAAACCCTAATTGAGGGGTTGCTGGTTAGATTGGACGGATTGATTTGAAAGAAGCACTAGTTTTTGTAACATAGAGTCACTTTTTGCCATCATCCACACAGAAATGGATTGAATGGTCATGTGTTACGCATTGAGGATTTAGTGTTCTATATATAAATACTTTGTGTGGACTTTTTTTGGAAATTTTTTTCTTTTCTTTAACATTTTGTAAATTATTTTAGTTCTACTAGTTCAGTAGCCTAAATAGAGGTAGTTATGTAAATGTGGCTCCTTATCAAATTCCAATAGTTGAATCCTTATAAAAACTTGGAATCAAGAAGGGAACTCTGTATATTATGTAAATATAGATTTTAGGTTTTTTTTATTTAGAGGATCTTATTATACAAGCAAGCCTTGGGTGGGTATAGAGCCATCTGGCTAGGAGCTTGCAGAGTTGTAGAAACATAAAGATTGGATAGATGGATTGGTATGTGCCAATCTAGAGTTGGAAAGTGTAGGGGCTTTGCATAAGGTCATGTGGTCCAAAGGAGAAGAGTGGGTGAGTTCATTTGAGAATATTTTGAGCCATCCAAAGACCGACTGGTCTACAAGCCCTAAAAACCCTTGAAAATAGGGGTATTATGAAAATATAGTGTATGAACACTTGGAGGAACTAAAAATTAGAAAATATTGAAGCCTAAGTAGATCCTAGAATGAATCCAAAGTTACTTTAGTAAGTTGGTCTTACGATCTCAGAATGTTCTAATTTTACATATGGAGGTTCATCTCAGTCATATCAGCCTGCCAGCAAAGTTTCATGGCTAGATCAGGTCTAGTTTTGAAGATATTGAAGATTTTCGGTATTGGCAGCAGGGTACAAAAACTTCAAACTCAGTTTTGAAAGCTTTAGAGGCCTCGGATGAGGTTGAAAATTTGGGTGATGTGCACTTTGCAAAGGTCAAGCCTATAGAGCACTTCGTGGCATTTCCAGAATGGGGTTATAATAGCCAATCGGGTCAACGGGTGATGACTTATGGTCCTCGGAAGTTGGGTCACCTGAAATGGCAGAAAATAATTTTTCTTCAAAATTTTTGTTTGGATTTCAAAACTCATTTTGAGCTGAATTTGATGTAATAAATTGTAAAATAAAATAATTCTAAGTTTGGTCGGCCCTAAGTACTAAATTTCTAAAACCTTCTCGGGCGGTGGAAATTACCTATATAAAGAAGGCCCGTAGTGTTGTCTAGGGCAGTTCTGGGTAGTAGATCTAGGTATTGATTTGAGGCTTTGTCCTACAGAATATTTTAAGGGAATGCCCATGTGGCTTTGCATATTGTAATTCTGAAAATTTGTAATTCCACATTTGTGGAGATAATAAGAAGCCAATTTTCTGTTCTTACATATTATTGTTGTTGTTTCTCTATTTCTGTTATGTGTTTTTGGTATTAAGGGGAGCACCCTTCATCAAGTGGTATCAGAGAAGAAGTTCTTGAGTGTGTAAATAGATCACCGATTATGAGGCAGTTTGCACCAGGATCGTGGTTAGGGTTTCAGCGTGCATCGCGAAAATGCCTCCACGAAGAGAACGTGGTGGAAGAGCTGGTGTTGTGACACCTGAGGTTAGAGAGCTGCAGAGACAAGTGCGAGCATTGCAAGAAGAGATTCATAGAGGAATGAATCTTAATGTTAGAGATGAAAGCAAGGATGAAGCCGAAGAAGAATATCAAGAAGGAGAAGCTGAAATTGTGAACCAGGAGGAAGAAAGACTTTTTCGAGTGATTTCCAAGATTGGGAAAAGACCTAAGATTGAGGTTCCTACATTTTCTAGAAATCTTAATCTAGAGGAATTGATCGACTTGATCAATGAATGTGAGGAATATTTTGAGTATGAAGATGTTGAGGATCCTGATAGGGTCAAATTTGCAAAAGCCAGATTGAAAGGTCATGCGAAGATCTGGTGGCAAGAAATTCAATTGGAGTGAAATAGAAGAGGGAAAGATAAAATCACAAGATGGGATTGGATGGTAGATAAATTGAAGTGACAGTTCATTCTTGTTGATTATGAGCTTGACCTACTAAAAAAAATGCAAAGTTTGAAGCAAGCAGGAAGATCTATTCAGGAGTATACAGAAGAGTTCTATCGACTCCTCATCAGAACAAGCCATGCAGAAGCTGATAAGGAGAAAGTTGCCCGATACCTTAATGTGTTAAGGCCAAGCATTCAGGAGGAGTTGAATCTAGTTTGAATGAATAGTATTGAGGAGGCATACCAGTTTGCCCTAAAAGTAGAGGAAAAGCTAAACAAGAAGTTTGAGAGCCAACAAAATGGAAGAGGTTGTGGTGGAAGATCTGGTGGATGGTCATATGGTGGCCGAAATGAAGATCCGAAAAAGAAGGATGAGGCTAGTAGCAGTCAGAATTAGAGAGAAAATAATTCCAATCATTTCCAAGATCAGAGTAATAGAGATCAGAGAGGAAGAGGAAGAGGACAAGGATCTGGAAGAGGAGGCTTCCGTGGAACATGCTTTCATTGTGGAGAAGAAGGTCATAGGGCATTTGAATGTCCTCAGCACCAAGGCAGAACAGACAGGAGAAATAAAAGCTAGGCCAGAGTTGCACATGTAGATGAAGATGCTAGATCATCAAATTCTGAAGATGCTGAAAGAGGAGAAAAGCTAATTAACAGAAGAGTCTTGTTGAGTGGTGAGAATGAACCTGAACAAAGGAGGAGCTTGTTTCACACTAGATGCAAGTGTGAGGGTAAATGTTGTGATGTGATTATTGATAGTGGAAGCACTGACAATTTAGTGTCAAAAGAGATGGTGACAAAGTTGAAGCTCAAGAGACATAAACACCCACATCCATATCGGATTGCCTAGGTGCAGGATGACCACAAGGTCATGGTCAGTGAACAGTGCTTAGTAAAGTTCAAGATTAGCGGGTACCAAGATGAGGTACTATGTGATATCATCTCTATGGATGCATGTCATATGTTGTTGGGTAGACCATGGCAATTTGACAGATGTGTTGTACACAATGGTCATGTGAATACCTATTCCCTGACAAAGGATGGAGTGTGACATAAGCTAAAGTCATTGAAGGAGACCGAAGAAAAGGTACGTGGTAATGCAAGAATAACATTTGTTGATGGAAGAAAATTCCTAGATGGTATGAGGCATGAGCATGTGTGTTTTCCTTTAATTCTAAAAGTTGGTAAAGAAGAAGTAGAGGATGTACCTGTAGAGGCTGCAGATTTGTTGAATGAGTTTCAGGATATTGTATCTGATAATGTACCTGATGGTTTACCACCGGTAAGGAAGATTATTCATTAGATGGATTTGATTCCAGAGGCCAATTTTCCAAACAAGGCAGCACATAGAATGACACCAGCAGAAATTGAAGAGTTGAACAGACAAGTACACAAGTTATTGCAGAAGGGGTTGATTCAAGAGAGTCTGAGTCCCTATGCTATACCAGCGGTATTAGCACCAAAGAATAATGGAGAGTGGAGGATGTGTACAGATTCTAGAGCAATAAACAAGATCACAATCAAGTATAGGTTTCCATTGCCACGAATGGATGATATTATGGATTGTTTGAGTGGAGCTGTGTATTTCTCAAAGATAGATTTGAAGAGTGGATATCACCAGATTCAGATCAGAGAAGGAGATGAATGGAAGACTACCTTCAAGACAAAGGAAGGACTGTATGAATGGGTAGTCATGCCTTTTGGGCTAACCAATGCACCGAGCACTTTCATACAGCTCATGAATGAGGTTTTGAAAGAATTTCTGGGTAAGTTTGTCATTGTTTACCTAGATGATATTTTGATTTTTAGCAAGACATTGGAGGAACATATGATGCATATTCGTATGGTTTTTGAGAAGTTGAGAGATGATAAATTCTTGATTAATTTGAAGAAGTGTAGTTTTGTGAAGAAAGAGTTAGTGTATTTGGGATTTGTAGTTTCAGCAGAAGGTCTAAAAATGGACCCAGAGAAGGTACAGGCTATCCTTGAATGGCCTACTCCAAGGAGTGCTACTGAGGTAAGATCTTTTCATGGTTTGACTAGCTTTTACAGAAAGTTTATTAAAAATTTTAGTAGTATTTGTGGACCCTTGACTGAAACAATGAGAGGGGATAGAAAAGAGTTTAAGTGGACTAATGGGGCAGAAAAGAGTTTTCAATTGTTGAAACAAAAAGTTATAGAACAACCTATTTTAGCACTTTCAGATTTTAATAAGGTGTTTCAAGTAGATTGTGATGCTAGTGGTACTGCAATAGGAGCTGTTATGAGCCAAGAAGGTAAACCTGTTGCTTATTTTAGTGAGAAGTTAAATGATGCCAAGAGAAAATATTATGTTTATGATCAGGAATTTTATGCTATAGTTCAGGCATTGAAAAAGTAGAGGCACTATCTGCTTCCTAAGGAGTTTGTTTTGTATACTGATCATCAAGCTTTGCAATATTTGAATAGTCAAAGAAAGTTGAATCAGAGGCATTTGAAATGGGTTGAGTTTTTGCAGAGTTATACATTTGTTTTGAAACACAGGAGTGGAAAGTCTAATAAGGTTGTAGATGCTCTTAGCAAAAGGCAACTATTACTGACAAAGATGCAGATTGAGGTGGTTGGGTTCAAGGAACTCAAGAATTTGTATCTAGAGGATCATGATTTTGGTGAAGCTTGGAAAGCTTGTACAGAACCTGTTACTCTAGACAGGATGAAATGGCTGGATTTTATCATCCAAGATGATATGCTATTTAGAGGGAGTCAGTTGTGCATTCCACAAAGTTCTATGAGGGAGAATCTCATCAAGGAGAAGCATAGTGGAGGATTGGCTGGACATTTTGGTCGTGATAAAACCCTTGCTTTAGTTGGTGAGAATTATTATTGGCCACAATTACAGCAAGATGTGAAGAAGTTTGTACATAGTTGTAGAGTATGTCAGATGGTGAAAGGAGTGAAGCAGAATATAGGGTTGTATCAGCCATTACCTATACCAGAGAAGCCTTGGGAGGATATCAGTATGGACTTTGTTCTTGGTTTACCAAGGACACAGTGGGGACATGATTCAATTTTTGTAGTAGTTGATAGATTTTTGAAGATGGCACATTTCATTCCCTGCAAGAAGACTAATGATGTTGTTCATGTAGCAGAATTGTTTTTCAAAGAAGTGTTGAGACTACATGGTTTGCCAAAGACCATAGTCAGATTGAGATACTAAGTTTTTTGAATATTTCTGGCGGACATTATGGAAGAAGTTGAAGACAAATTTGAAGTTCAGTTCATCACATCATCCACAGACTGATGGACAGATAGAGGTGGTGAATAGAAGTTTGGGAAATCTGCTGAGATGTTTGGTTGGAGATAAGCCAACAGGATGGGATTTGATTTTACCACAGGCAGAATTTACATACAATAATTCTATCAATAGGAGCACTGGTAAATCACCATTCCAGATTGTATATGGAAGTAGTCCAAGAAATGCATCTGAATTGAGAAAGATAGATAAAGGAGAAATAAGTAGTGCTGAAGCTGAGGATTTTGCAGAGCATTTGAAGAACATCCATGAGGAGGTGAGGAAGCATATTACCAAGATGAATGCGCAGTATAAGGCTAAGGCAGATGAGAAAAGGAGGCATAAGGAATTTCAGGTTGGGGATGAAGTCATGGTTCATTTGTGGAAGGAGCGATTTTCAGTTGGTACATATAACAAGCTGAAAATGAAAAAGTTTGGACCATGTAAGATATTGAAGAAGCATGATTCAGGAAATGCATATGAGGTAGAATTGTCTAGTGAGCTGAATATTTCACCAGTGTTTAACATTTTAGATTTGACAGAGTATCACGAAGGAGGTATTGAAGATGAGGTTGCAGCAGCACAGTGGAGTATTCCAGCAACCAGTTCAGATATCAAGGAGATTGAAGACATGCTGGACAGTCGTGTTGGTAGAAGCACAAGGAACAGGACATATGAAGAGTATTTGGTCAAATGGAAAGGATGACCTATTGAAGATTCATCATGGCTAACAAAGGAGGAGGTTAACCATCTTGGTTTTCCTCTACACACCTGAGTCGTGACAGGGTCACTTCTCAAATTACCCCGGGTGTCTGATGCAGGAGCATCCTAGGTGTAAGAGCAATCTTGCATCACCCAAAAATATTTCTATTTTTGTATTCAATAAGGGCTATCTTGTGCAGAGTTGCTATTTATAGAAACTTTCTATGTTTAGTAAGTTGGTCTTACGATCTCAGAATGTTCTAATTTTACATATGGAGGTTCATCTCAGTCATATCAGCCTGCCAGCAAAGTTTCATGGCTAGATCAGGTCTAGTTTTGAAGATATTGAAGATTTTTGGTATTGGCAGTAGGGTACAGAAACTTCGAACTCAGTTTTGAAGGCTTTAGAGGCCCTGAATGAGGTTGAAAATTTGGGTGATAGGTGCTTTGCGCAAGTCAAGCCTGTAGAGTGCATTGTGGCATTTCCAGAATGGGGTTATAATAGCCAATCGGGTCAACGGGTGATGACTTATGGTGTTCAGAAGTTGGGTCACCTGAAATGGCAAAAAATAATTTTTCTTGAAAATTTCTGTTTGGGTTTCAAAACTCATTTTGAGCCGACTTTGATGTAATAAATTGTAAAATAAAATAATTCTAAGTTTGGTCGGCCCTAAGGGCTAAATTTCTAGAACCTTCTCGGGCGGTGGAAATTGCCTATATAAAGAAGGCCCGTAGTGTTGTCTAGGGCAATTCTGGGTAGTAGATCTGGGTATTGATTTGAGGCTTTGTCCTATAGAATATTGTAAGGGAATGCCCATGTGGCTTTGCATATTGTAATTCTAAAAATTTGTAATTCCACATTTGTGGAGATAATAAGAAGTCAATTTTCTGTTCTTGCATATTATTGTTGTTGTTTCTCTATTTCTGTTATGTGTTTGTGGTATTAAGGGGAGCACCCTTCATCACTTATTGATTGATACATTCTCTCCTAGGAGAGGTTGATAGATCACGTGGAGTTGGCATCATAGACCTTGGTGAAGCAAAACTTTGTCTTAGCGTGTCGGATTAATCTACTTGCTTTGTTTGGGTTAAAAGTGAAAAGGTGTCAAAAACCTTGGATCTGGAGCCAAGTCCCCTTGTGGTATACTATTGTGAGTCATCTTTAGAGAGATTTAACCATAGTGAACAATCCCTTCATAGGGAAAACTACGTTGACGGAACCTCAAGCGGTCATAGCCATTTTCGCTGTGGTAGTGACAGCCGCTATATAAATGTCCTTGTGGAAGAAATCTCCATGGGTATGGTTCATTGTTGGGTTGTTAGATCTCCCTAGCAGCTCCTGAAGATTAAGTTCTCAGACTGTATCAAAACCCTGGTGCGCCGGGATTGGAGTTCACCCCTTTGGATCATAAAAGTTGTAGAGTTAAACCATTACTAAAAACCCTAGCGAGGCCAAATTTTCATTTTATAGGGTATATGTGCGTTATTGCAAAACATTTTTGGAACATACACAATTAGTGCTTCCGAGGATTAGAATGAATAAGTCACTTGATTGTTCATGCACAAGGTTTCTTTTTCCCTTGTTCATTGTTTTCAGACATGCTTGAAATCACTTGCTTGCTATTTTGCATTCTTGTTTATCTATCTGGTTATTGAAAATGGACAAATCTGTTACAATCTTCAAATCTAGACATTGAAATTTGCAAACAATTCAAATCTAAAAACTCAAAATTTGCAAAATCTGAATTCAAATTCTTTTCTGGAGTCAAAAGTCATCTCAGGAGGTCAGAAAGTCATACGAGTTTCCATCAAGTGTCATTTCATTGCAACCCATCTGTCGTATGATAGGAAACCCAGTGTTGTACGAATTTTCATGCTAGCAAATCTTCAAAGTCAAAATCTTGCAACTGTCGTATGATATTGTCAACTGTCGTTTCATAGCCTACCCACTATTGTACGAGTTTTTCAGAGTTTCGTTTGGGAAATTTTTGAAAGTTGTTAGAAAATTGCCAAGATTGCCAAATATTTAGCTCTTTTAGCCTAGTTTCAGAATCTGTCGAATGGATCATTGTGTCAGGAACAAAGCAGTAGCTATTAAGAGTCCAATCATTTTCTTAAAGTGGCCTTTTGAATCTGATTCAGCCTTCTATCTAGTCGATTTGAGTCTTTATCATCTCGTGTCAAAACCTTGTCATAACTATCAATCTTCAATCAATCAATCATAAAAATGACTAAGTGTTGTGATATCTTGTTCGCTATCTTTTGGGAACCTAGCCATGCATCTAGGGCACAGTATCCTTCATCCACATCTAATCAAATCTTCAAATCAATCAAACCTTGACAAGGTTGCATCATCTGATCATCTTGATTCAATTCATTCTTCAGTTATCTGAATCTTATTCTTTTGTTTCACTCAAAGTTGATGGTGGAGACTAGAGCTTCCTCTCACAAGAAATCTATTACCACTATCCAAAATCTTACTTTTGAGCAACTCATCAATTCTGGTCTTTATGAGGATGACGGTCTTGGAAACTATCGATTAAAATCTGGTTACGTACCCCCTCCATCGACTCACGGAGGTACTCAACATACCCCTCATCAATCTAATCCAGGGAGTCCACAAACTCCTACCATGTCTCAAGCAGGGACAAATTTTGGCTCTCAAAGAGCTCAATCTCAACATGGTGTAGATCAAGAACCCACACCTAAAGAAATTGCTCTCTACCAAAATGATGATGAATTTAACAAGATGATGAGACATTTCTTGAAAGAAAATAGAGAAGCATACTTTTTACAACTAGCTCATCAAGGAGCTAAACTTCCTCCCAACTTTAATGTTGAAGACATCATTACACATGAGGAAGAGAATCCACTCACAACTATGATGAAACAAATGCATGCTATACAAGTTGAACTTAACAATCTCAAGAAAGAGAAGGAACCCAAAGAGTTCTCCATGGAGGCTCTATGTCCTTTTCCATTAACAAAGACTTGTACATGCCACCGTTTCCAAAAAGAGTGGAGATGCCGAAGTATGATAAGTATGATGGACACTCTGATCCCTAAGATCATGTCAGAGAGTTCTGTACGCAATCCATGGAATTCATGCATGAACCAACCTATCTGATGCGTCTTTTTCCTAGATCTCTAGGCGGAGCATCCATTCAGTGGTTTTCAAGATTGTCTCCTATGATCAAAACATTTGAGGAATTGATTAAATTGTTTTATCAACAATATTCCTACAATATTCAGCATCTGGTCACCATGATTGATATTTGTAATCTCAAGCAATATCTAGGAGAATCATTCCTAACTTTCCTAAAGAGGTGGCGAAAGAAGTTCTCTCTATATGCTAGACCAATTCCCGAAATGGAGAAACTTGAAATCTTTATCAATAACCTTGTTCTAGAGCTCAATTATCCCTTAAAAATGCAAGATCATACATCTTTTGACAAGATGGTGGATAATGCTATCAAAATTGAAAAAGTGCTTGTAAAAAAAGGGGAAATCACACTACAAAAAGACAAGTATGAAGCTAGATCTAGTTCCAAAGACAAGAACAAAAATTGGAACAAGAGCAAAGGCATCATCATAGATGGCATTGTTGACACTATCTGTACCCCATCAAAGGCACCAGCATACAATCTCACTCTTGGCACTCAAGCCATTAAAGCTTTAGAGAAAAAGTCTTCTCAACCATCTCAAAGGAAGCGAGAATTCAAAAAATGGGATAAGCATAAAAAATTTAATCCTCTAAGAGAGTCTTTAGAATCAACTATGAAAACTCTACTAGCTGATAACATCATCTCTTTACCACCAATCCGACCAAATGCTTAGGACCCCAAACCGATATGGTTGAAGGATAATGAATTCTGTGATTTCCATCGGAGTAAAGGTCACAAAACTAGTGGTTGCTACCACTTGAAGCATATCATTCAAGATCTAATCGATGCTGGAGACATCATAATTGACAATCCCATGAGCAATAATGATCATACAGCAATCACAGAACCATTTCTGAAACATGGTCAAAAGGTTTCAACTTCTCAGCCTAATATGGGGGCAAAAGTCAACTATGCCTACCCTGGAAATAACACTGTCATCAATATGGTTGAACCATGTCTCTCTGAAAGTTGCAATGTCATCACAATCATACAAAAAGATAGAGATCATTCCTCAACTAACATAGTTACTCAATCAAAAGCTCAAACGCATCTGAAAGGACAAATCCCAGATTCATCAAATGTCCTGAAGGTGCCCTTCAATCTTTCATCTACTTCTAAATAGAAGGCTGCTTCCAAATCTTCCAATCCAAAGGATACAAGGCCTATGTCTTATAGCTTTGTTCAACAACTCCAGCACACTAATGCAAAAATCTCCATGTTTGAGTTGCTTTGAATATCTCCAGCTCATAGAGCCATTCTCGATAAAGCTTTACTCGGTTCCAATGTTCCTGATGACCTTGATTTAGATAGGTTCCAGACTATGGTTGGACATCTTACATCTCCGCAATATATCTCCTTTTCAGAGGAAGATGACAACTCCTTGAGTCACCCACATAATAAGCATTTTCATATAGAAGTCTTGATCCAGAATCGTAGAGTCAAACGTGTGTTGATAAATGGGGGTGCTATCCTAAACATTTGTTCTTACAACTTGATCACACAATTGGGATTTTCAGAATTGGCTATTGATCCTAGAAAGAAAATAACTATCAAGGCCTATGATGAACAATAAAGATCTTCTAAAGGAACCATTATCTTACCTATTAGAGTGGGTCTAGCTATCAAAGATACCATCTGTCAAGTGCTTGATCTACCTTTGGCCTACAATGTCCTTCTAGGGAGACCATGGATACATGAAATGCAAGCCATTCCTTCTACATACCATCAATGTTTGAAGTTTCCTTATGAAGGAGTCAAGGTTACTATCCCAGTAGATCTGAATACAACTTGCAACACCTTGAAGGAAAGTGCAGATAAGCTTGTACCTAATAATAGAGAATCTCCCATAGAGCCAACTAAAGAAGCATCCACATCTAAAATGGAAGATCTTGCCAAAGAGGTTAATATCAAAGAAAATAGTATGGGAGAATACACTATCAAGCTAGTCTTATCTTTGATGTCTCTCCCTATCTTGCCTAATTCTTATGGGTAATCTTTGAAACAATCCAAGCCCAAACCTCAGGAACCTCTTGAGGCATATAAAAGGAATTTTGTAGCAGAACAAGTATCCAAGCAAGAATTTGAAGAGGATGAAGCTGTGCTATCATGGCTGTACAAAGATGAACCTGAATCTCAAGTTGTTCAAATTGGTAACTCTGCAGTACCCAAACTCCCTTCCAAGTCATATGGTCTAGGAGGTAAATTAATAGCTAAGATGGGATACTCAGGTCAAGGACCTCTAGGAATCAGAGGAAAAGGTCTTGAGGCACCTCTCCCACATACTGGTAGAGAAAATAAAAATAAAATTGGCTTAGGATTTAAGAAGAAACCCTATCACCTCAAAGGTAATTGCTCACATGTCATAGAGCAGATCGCACCAGGGGAACCTCTTCTTAAGAAAGAAGAAATAGAACCATCAGATAGTTATTCAGATAGTTCAAAACTCATCCCCTATGAAAAATTTCCTAAAGAGATCAAAGACCTTCTTGATGATAAAGATGATCCTATCAAAAGAATTAATGTAGTAGAAACACAAGAACCTACTATCAATCAGGAGATAGTTGCAACACAAGAACCAACTAATCTTGAAAACAATCAAGAAGAGGGAAGTGGTAGTGATTCTGAGATAGATTCTCATGAGTATGAATTCAAATCAGAATCTGAGGGTAACCCTTCTTGGGGTATTCACCCTAACTTTACTCATGTTCTAAGATTTCCTAGAGATCCTGAATCAAAAGCTGAATCAAATGACTATGAATGGGGAGCCATTCTAGAACTAGATGAGCTTATCATAGAGAAACATGTTGATGTTATTCACCAATATGCACCTCAAACCAAATAAGTCTAGAGCAAAATGATGAACCTATCGAGTTTGATCCACCTATGGCTGAATTGGACTCCCATGATGAAATTGAGCCTATTCAAAAATTGAATGTCTTAAGTTGTAGCATCACCTTTGAACTTGAGCATCAGGTTAGGACCAATGATGATAGATCCATATCCATAAACACTATCTCCCAAGCCTTTCCTGCTTTGACTATCCAACGCCTTGATCTTATCGACAAAACTTCCACAAACCCAAACCATGGTATTTATACCTTCCTGAATGACTATGCCCTTGCCTGCTACCTCAATGCAGTTGAGCCTATGAGTACTTCCATCAGTGAACCGAGTGTCAGCATGACCGAGTTGAACATCAAATATCTTAGTCAGAAAAACAAGAGTAAAAAGAAAAAGAAAAAGAGTTCTGAGGGTGAAAACCACTTTGTGGCAGTCTCAGAACTGACAAAAGTAAAAATAAAAGATGTATCCAAAGGTGACAACCTCTTTGAGGCACCTAAGGATGAGATATTTGATGTCCTTCCGAGTCATTTATAGGATAGATCTCCAGTTTTAATTGAGCCCACCCAATCCATCAATTTGGGTACAACAGATGAACCACAATTAGTACGTGTAGCACAATCCTTATCAGAAGAAGAGAAATAGAAATTTACTACACTCTTGACTAAACAAAAGATCAACTTTGCATGGAAGTATTCAGATATGCCAGGGTTGGATCCAAATCTTATCATGCACCATCTATCCATTGCTCCTGGAGTAAAACCGGTCAAGAAAAAATTGAGAAAGATGCATCCTCATGTTGCACTTTTAGTCAAAGCTGAATTAGAGAAACTCCTAAAAGTTGGATTCATCTATGTCATAGACTATGCTGAATGGATCTCCAACATTATACCTCTTTCTAAACTAGATGGGTCAATTAGAGTATGCACAGACTTTAGAGATGTGAATAGAGCGTGCCCTAAGGATGATTTTCCACTACCTAACATTGATATAATAGTGGACATGACTATGGGTTTCAAGATGTATTCCTTAATGGATGGTTTCTCTAGATATAACCAAATAAAAATTGCTCCAGAGGACCAAGAGAAAACTGCTTTCACATGTGTGTGGGGAACCTTCTGTTGGAATGTTATGCCATTCGGACTCAAAAATGCTGGAGCTACATATCAAAGAGCAATGACATCTATTTTTCATGATATGATGCATCGAACCATGGAGGATTATGTTGATGACACATTAGCAAAATCTATGATCAGAACTAAACATCTAAAGGACTTGAGCATGATCCTAGATAGAATGGAATAGTTTAGTCTCTAACTAAATCCTAAGAAGTGTGCTTTTGGTGTCACTTCTAGAAAGCTCTTAGGATACATAGTTTCAAAGAAAGGCATTGAAGTTGATCCGGCTAAAGTCAAGGCTATAATAGAGATGCAACCTCCCACAAATATCAGTCAAATGAGGACGTTGCAAGGTAGAGTTCAATCTATCAGAAGATTCATATCACAGCTCATGGACATATCACGGCCTTTTACAAAAACATTACATAAAGGTGTGACCTTTGCATGGAATGAAGAATGCGAGAACAACTTTAACCATATCAAGAAGTATCTATCAAATTTGCCTATCTTGATGCCTCCTATTCATGGGAAGCCATTGATCTTGTATGTCTCCGCAACAGCCACATCACTGGGGGCATTGCTAGTGCAACATGACGAAGAGAAAAAGGAAAGAGCCATTTATTATATAAGCAGAACATTGGTGGCATATGAAAAGAACTATTCTATGATTGAGAAAGCTTCTCTCACTGTGATCTTTGCATCAAAGAAACTGAGACACTATATGTTAGCTCATACCACGCATCTAGTCACAAAAATTGATCCACTAAAATACTTACTAAGCAAGGCTGCCCTCACAGGTAGACTGGCTAAATGGGTCATGCTTCTAAGCAAATTTGACATTGAATATATTGAAAGAAAAGCTATAAAAGGTCAAGTTATTGCTGATCAACTAGCAGATGCACCCATGTTTGATGACACACCAATGCAAATGGAATTTCCAGACTCATCTATTATGCACCTATCTTCTAGAGAATGGCAATTGTTCTTTGATGGCTCCTATACACAGAATGGATCTGGAGTAGGCATATTGTTCCTAACTCCCCAAGGATACTCAATCCCCAAAGCATTCTGATTAAATTTTCCTTGCACAAACAATATTGTGGAATATGAAGCCCTTTTGAATGGTATGAAAATAGCAATTGAATGGAGAGTAACAGAACTACACATTCATGGAGACTCCCAACTTTTTATTCATCAAGTCAATGATGTGTACCAAACTAAAGATGAAAAGATCATTCCTTACAAGAGAATGTTTGATGATCTTAAGAAATATTTCATATCTATCACATTTGAGAAAATTCATAGAACAGAGAACAAGGCTGCTAATGCAATGGAAACACTATCTACTTTATTATAGCAGCCTGAACATGAGCTATGCTACGAGTTCTTGGTGGAAGCACTCTCTTATCCTACATATGACTCCACCAAAACCCGCATGATCTGCACTATTGTAGGTCATGATTCATCCCAATATAAAAACCTATTTTCCTATCTCCAAGACCAAATCATTCTCGATACCTTCAATCGTCATGAAAAGAGATACCTTATCCGTAATGCCTCCTGATATGTCATCATTGGTAATGATCTATACAAATGAGGTCTAGATGGTATGCTACTTAGATGTTTAGAAGAGGAAGAGTCTCAACGTGCATTAGAGGAAGTCCATGATGGTATTTGTGGGTCACACTCGAACGGTTTAACACTAGCTCAAAAACTTATTAGGGCTGGGTACTATTGGCCTAAAATGGAGAAAGAGGCTATCATATTTGTTAAGAATTGTCAAAAGTGCCAAGTGCATGGCAACTTAATTCATGCTCCAAGGAGGGATCTAATCCCCTTTACAACATAATGGCCTTTCCATCAATGGGCATTCGATCTTATCAGGATGATTCATCCTCACTCTTCTAATGGACATACCCATATAATCACTACTATAGATTATTTTACAAAATGGGTAGAAGCGGTCCCTCTGACACAAGCAATGGGGAAACAGATATCTATGTTCATATTGAACTATATCATATGCAGATATGGGATCCCTCATTCCATAATCACAGATAATGGTGGGCAGTTCAGGAATAAAGACCTCGATGATCTATGTGCCAAATTCAAGATCACCCAACATTGGTCTTCTATCTACTATCCACAAGGGAATGGCCAAGCAGAGGCTTCTAACAAAAATCTATTGAAGATCTTGCACAAAATAGTAAACAAAACTGGCAGAGACTGGCATCTCATGATTAATCCAGCTCTATGGGCCTATAGAACAAGTATCAGAACACCTACTGGGGCTACACCTTTCACTTTAGTTTATGGGTCTGAAGTGGTACTGCCTATTGAGGTTGAAATCCCATCACTCAGAATCAGAATGCATGGTCTAGTAACTGATGATGACTACAGAGTGTCTACGTTGCAAGAACTTGAACTACTAGATGAGCACAGACAAGCAGCGTATGATCATCTCAGAGTATATCAGAAGAGAATGTCTAGAGGCTACAACAAGAAAGTCAGACACAGAGAATTTTAGGTTGGCGATCTAGTCTTGAGAGAAAATCTAAAAAATCAATCCCATCGAGAATGCAAGGGGAAGTTCGAACCCAACTGGCTGGGTCCCTTTGTCATCACTGCTACTTTTGGCTCTGGTACCTATCAACTCTCAATGACTGAAGGAGAACAGCTCTGAGAACCAATCAACGTTCTCCATCTGAAGAAATTCTACGCCTAAGGCATTCAGTCTATGGTTAAATATCTTGAAAAAATCCTAAAAATTAGAAAAAGTCTTGAAAAAATGAACATCTTGGTGAAAACCTAGGAATAGGCGCCTTGATGATTCAAATTTTTTTTTTTAAAATATCAAAAATGAAAAAAAAATGAAAAAAAAGTGCCTTGGTGAAAACGTGGAAATAGGCGCCTTGGTAGCAAAAATAGAATCTCTGCCAAGATGGTGAAAACCTGGCAAACGGGCACCACTTGTTCCAAATGCTCCATCTATCAATGCAATCTTGGTCTTTCCTAGCTTTCAGTCTTGCTTTAGTTTGTACATATCTCCCGGTTTGTTTCTGCATTTCTAGTTTTCAATAAGTCAGTCTGTACACCAATCAGCTCAAGCATCTGTATCCTATCAATGTTTAACACTTGGGGGCAATCAATGTCATATCCTATGGTCTCCCATGTATCTTAGATGGATCATATCTAGTCAGAGTCCTTTGAAGCTTCATGTGAGTTAGTCAGTCAGTCTTGTCTCCAGAAAGGATTTTGCATCTACAACAACGCAATCAAACGTCAAAACTCAACTGAAAACAATCTATGCTTTTTACATGCTTTTATCTCCTTGTATGCTTACTGATTCGCATTGAGATTTTTGCATATTGTGTCCCTTCGAGCTCTTCGATGATGTCCTTTACAGGATTTAGAGAGTGATGACCTGGGGCATAATCTTTTCTTTGTCTTCTGTTTGTATGTGAAAATCTAACAACTTGGAAATTCTGGATTGAAATGGTGTCTGACTGTAAGAGCCTCTATCTCGAATTGGATGGCCATGCGTACCTCAACCATTGATACTCAGATGATTCAAAGAAGTATTGATCTAACTATTGTCTTTTTGAGTGAGTTCTTTCTCCTACTGTGAAACATGATCTTACCTAAGGATGTGAATGATAAAGGGTCACTACGGGTAATTCACATTGGATTTAGAATGATCTCTTGGCTGTTTGATGTGTTTGTCATGCAAGGCATATTCAGGTCATCACGACGTTCATGTTTTGATGCTTATACAAATTGCTATATCAAAATGGACAAGATATTCAAGTCATCCTGTCGTTTGTGCCTTGGTGCTTATATCTAATCTGACATTCTGAAAACAAAATCAATATTCATATATCCATGGTTGTTGACCAGTGGGTGTTGTATTGATTCTTGCGCATACAAATTGATATTCATATGTCTATGGTTTCATTGCTAGTGGGCATTGTATTAGTTTATCCGATTACCTAAAAGTTCAATGATGATAACAAATCGACACATGATCAATGACTAGGTCCTAGGTCTTAGGTTGCATTTCATTTTGCATGTCTCTTTGCATTTTGCATGTTGCATGATCTCACAATGACTAAATGAACTTCAATACTTAAACAATTCTTCAATCACCTCTTCCAATCTAACAAGAGCTGAATCCCACATGAAGGTTCATCCAATGAAATAGCAAGTAGAATCCTTTTTCGGGATCAAAATTCAAATCTGAGATCATTCATATTATTAACTGCTTGCATATTCGACCTTCTATCATCACAAAAATCCAGTATTCAACTTAACTGATTATCTAACATCAAACTATCAAAATTTCAACTTGGTCAACTATGGTCAACTCATGGTCAAACCTCATCAAACTTGGTCTTTTGGTACCTTCCAACGATGCAGAATGCATTCTTGAACGTGTATAACCACTTTTCCAATCAATCAACATGCTTCTGAACTCTCAACGCTGACTTTTCTTGTCAGATTTCAATTTTAATCCCAAAGGGGGCATGGTATTGCACATCATTCAAAGTCTGTAAATCAATTTCTATCAATATCTTTCATCAGTGATCAAGACAAACAATCGCATCTAGTTACTGATTCATCAAAAAAGTCCTCATCGCTCGAGGCAAATCTATCATCACTTGGGGCATATCAGATTCATCAAGATCCATATCAATCTGGTATTCTCCTAATCTTGTAAACTGTATTAGTTTTTGCAACCATCGGATCATAGTGTTCTTTCCTTGGTTCTTTGGCAACTGAAGGGTTCAAATGTGATACCTGCTAGTTCTGCTAAGACAATCAAGTTTGGAACCGGTCACTCACTTCTTTGCAATCCTAATGTTTGGAATCAGGCATTTTGACACTTTTTCACAATCATAGGTTCATTTTCTGTTATAGTGAACATTATCTTTGGTCATTCAGGACCTATTATCTCCATACCAATTCAATATCAATCAACTTCTGTCTCATATCAATTATCAATTTCAAACATCAGTTTCATATCTTTATCAAACACAAACTTTCTTTGAACCACTGTGCTTCACACAGTAATTCAAAGAGGGGCAAAATGTAATACCCCAAAAATGGGCTATAAGTTCATTAATCTCCTACATCTTCAATTCGAATGAAATCGACATCAAAGTCCTAATCTAAGGCACATCTAAACATCATCGAATCATAATTGATTATCTTAAATTCTGCATCGGGGAATATTCCTAGTAATATTCCTAATCATCATAATTATCTTTAATTTTATAATTATTTGGCAATAAATCACATTTATCCTAAAGTTTGATTAATTGAATATTTTCATATTTAATTAATTAGATTTAATATCTTGCCACTTAATTGTTTAATTAAATTTAATTCTATCTATTATTAATTGTATTATTTAATTTTGACAATAAATCCAATATCATATGAATAATTGATTAAATTCTTATTTAATTAATTAAAGCAAGTTGTCATTATTTAATAATATAGTTTTTAATAAAAGTTTGATTAAATAATTGATTAACCCATAAATCAATTCTTTTATTTTTAAAAGCAGTTAAGTTGGAAATAAATCACTTTATTATTAAATTAATTCATAAATAAAACATGCACAATCATAAAAGCAGACAACTATCAATTATCAATTAAAGCTAAACTCTATTTTGAGTTAAAACTTAGCTTTTGCATGTTTTTGTGAGTTAATTATCCTTTATTTAAAAATAACTCAAAAATCAACCTGAGTTATTTGAGTGATTTATGGCTTTTTTCCCATGCACCTCCAAAGCCCTGGATTTCTATAAAAACAAGGCTCAGCTCTTCATAATTCATCTCTCAAATTTGCATCCACAGAATCTCATAATTTTGCAAGCTTACTTTGCCAAAGTCATCTACAAATTGCACAACTATTTTGAAGAATTAGAATTTGGAGAATCAAAGCTTATTGCGAATCAAGGCTATTGTGAGATCAATTTGTTTTTTTTTTACATTCATTTAGATTCCTTTTCATATCATTGTTAGATCATTTTAGCATAACAATTTCCATATTAGCATAGATTCATATCAGTTTTTATCATTCTTATTGCATAGAAAATTTAAAAAAATAGATTAATTGCATTCAATTCATATCTAGATCAATTGCATTCAAATCCTTCATTTAGGTGTCGTCTAGGTCACTGATCTCGATAACAATCTGAGAACATTAATCTCGCACCTACTAGAAGGCAATAAATCACTTGGTTAGATAGTTTTCAATTTTGCATGATTTTGATTATAGCTAACAGCTAATGTTTTACTGAAGTGTTGTGTTTATAGATCAGGTACAATTTTCACACACACAGTATATTCCTAGTAATGTTGTCTCAGGTTATCATGTTTGTATAATTTTATATCCTACAAATAGCTCCAACTTAGATAAAATTTATTCCCTAAAATGTTTGTTCCAATTGGTTATGTATGTGGGTCTACTAATTTGATTTCTCCGATAATTTATCTTGGTTAGCACAGTATTTTGTTGGTTTGCATAAGAAAATTAATTTTCTATCTTGATATTATTGTTGTGCATTTTGTCTGTAAATGATGTCATGTGGGTTGAATATATCAATAGGCCTAAATTGAGTGATCTTCTTTAGTGGTCTACTAGTAAGGGATGATTTCCTTATGCTTTTCTTTCTCAAAACAATTTTAGAAATTGTACTTGAATAGCAACAATATAATTGAGGGCATTGGAACAAGGTATTAGCATCCATAAAAGCATATAGGAGAGGAATTTTTTTAGTTGATGTTGCAACTACCCTGATACACATATATGCAAAATGTGACTTGCTAACAGGGTATGGACATCCATCAAAGCATAATGGAAGGGTGATTTCCCTCACATTTGGTAGTTGGAAATGTTATGGTAGGCATGTATACAAAATGTGGAAGGATAGACAAGGCACATCATATGCTTGAAAAAATGCCTTAAAGAGATGTTAACTCATCAATTTCAATGGTTGTAGGACATTAAAAATAGTTCTGTTGAAAAATATTTAAGACTTTTCAAGTACATGTAGTTGAAATGAATTTAGACACTTTCGAGCAAATACAATTGGAAGGCATACAACCAGATTATACAAGGTGTACAACCTAATTATACAACCTATGGAACCATCCTGCATGTGCCAAAATGGGAGTGTTGGAACATGGTATGCATATTAATCAAAGCATAAAGGAGAGAGGAATGATGTCAGACAGTATAATTGCAACTGCCCTAGTAGGCATGTATTCAAAATGTAGAAGAATGTAGAAGGTATGTGAATTTTTTGACACCATGCGTCGAATAAAAGTGTTTTCATAGGCTGCAATGTTCATAGGATATGCACACAATTGATTTGATGAACAGGCTTTAGAAAATTTCAAGGACATGCAATTTTTAGGTGTCAAGACAAATTCCACAACCTTTGCCAGCATCCTTCATGCTGGCGCCAAAATAGGAGATGGAGTGGGGTATAGGCATCCATAAAAGAATAATAGATAGACTTTTGTTATATGCTGTACTTAAAATGACCCTTCTAGACATGTATTCAAAATGTAGAAGCATATACAAGGTACACAAACTCTTTGACAAAATATCTCAAATAAATGCATTCTCATAGATTGCAATGATCAAAGAAGTCTATTTTAACACACTCACTTCATCACAACCATACATACTGTCCACTGCCCATTCATCGTCACAATCTTAATACAGAAAATCTATGATAGTACTCTTGCAAGAACAATCAACATTTCTTGTTGAAAGTTTGCATGAATGGTAATAAGATTACTATAATTTGTATACACCCTATTGAACCCTTACATACCATTATCAACCCAAGGGTCATACAAAGAAGCATCCAAACAAAAACTACATGTTAAAACCCAGAAAATGTCACTTTCACAATCACCCAAATCAAACACCTGTAACTTCTTAATGGTTAATAATATTGAAGATCACTCCGGTCAGTCTATGGAAAATTAGGTTTTGAAAAACATATCCAAAGATAAAGAAAATCCAATGGTGAAAACTGATTTTACAATCTTTGCACCGAGACCTATTTTCTACTATTGCCCATCATGGGTTCTCAACAACATCCATCTAAAGCTCACTGTTTCTCTCACATGCAAACATCTCTTACCATGGAATCAACATCATTTTAAAGGTATTTGAATATAATGTAAACTCCCACAGCTAGATTTCATTTGAATGATAAATAGAAAAGATACAACCAAGCCCTTAACAGTAAGTCTGCAAATGAGGGTTTCAACCAACTTCAATAAAATCCACTCTATCTTTTCTCACCAGGCATGGCTGATTGCCAAACATGGTTTGATAGGGTCTTGAATTGCTAATGAATATTTCCTAAGAAAAATAAAATATTATCTAATCTATGTATAAATGTATAAATGATAACAATCTCAGGAAACCTGAGAATCACAGTGGAATAAACTGTCAAAATGAAACAGCATTTTATTCATATCTCAGTATAATACTTTGTAAAACCTTACAAAATGTCTTCATTGGATTCCTTCTTTTACTACTCTAGTCATGAACATCCTTGTGGGTGATTCTTCACCATTCACTCTTGCTTTTCTTGGACTATCACCCTGTCTGCAGATTGGTGTGACAGTCAGAGGCAATGATTTTAAAAGTTTTTCTTAGCCTCCAACTGCTCACACTGTATAAAATTGACCTTGTAATGACTTTTATAGACCTTTACAATTCCATAACTGTTTAAACTATACCCTTGGACCGAACTATTAGCATTTTGCAACTTTTGATTGATGTTGCACCTTAACAATTTCTTATCTACTTTTTTACATCTTGACACTAAAAGACCTTAAAACTTAATATGATGATTCTGATTATCAGGGCCATATATAATGATTCTGACAATCAGAGTGACCTGTTCTGCTTGTTGAGAAGTATGAATGAGTAGCCACTTAAAGTTTCTAAAAGAAAGTCTTAGGAACAATTGACATGGAAAGATGTAGCACTGCCACTTACAAGTAACAAAACCATTGTGGACAATCTTACTAAGGGATCTAGGTTGTTCAAATTCCCAAGGCACAGTTCATGGTGATATCAAAAGCAAGATGAAGGGTAAAGAGTGGACTCAAGAGTTCCTTATACTAATTCATCGGATGTGTTCTTGTCTATTTGAGGTATTTTTATATAGTAAAATGCATGAGGATGTGGAAATGTATGTTTATTAATGGCATTAGTCAGCAGATATCCTTATCCTAGAGAATCTTTTTCATTTAAACTTTCAATGTAGTAAATGAGGCCTGATTTTGTAGCAATTGGAAAATAGTACAAGGAATTAATTTCTAGATTTTTGAGGATGCATAAAAATATGAATTTGAATTTCAAAAATGAGGTTGGCATGGTAGAGTTAGATCCTGAATCATAGGGATAGGGAGTTAGTCCCTGATTTTAGTCAGATTCTTTGAGGACAAATTTCCAGTTTCAACCTCACCTACAAGGGAAAATTAAGGAAAGTGACAAGATCTTTTGGTGGAGTCAATCTAGGTCTTGATTTTGGAGTTTTTCTCCATAAAAGGACTACTAAGGTCTTTTTATTTTTAATTTCTTTCTCTTCCCTTTTGCATGAAAAAGAGGATTTGTATTGTAACTCATGTTTTTGAAGCATTTGTAACAACAAGCATTCCTTTCAATTAATGGACATACAACAATTGTCCTTATTTCATCTTGTCTACTTTTGTGAATGGATAAATGGATGCATTTTCTATGATTTATGTTGGAATCCTCCAAATATTTTATTTTTCAGATATCAGGGGTGCAAGAGCAACATTGTTAGTGCAGGTCATAGTTTGTGTTGGAATGTTTTAACAAGTTGACGTTGTCAAATTAGTCTTTTCCTTAAGTAAAATGTTAATTTAGAACCTTTCTGTGAAATGCTTATGAATTACATGCATTGATATAAGTTGTGATCAAACTTCAATCTTCAAATTAGCTGATTGTGAGTAGGTAAAGCTAGTAGATCTTTAAAATTCCGGTGTATCACCTCCTAGGGATCAGTTCTTTTTGTTTTGATTGGTAAGTTCTTTTTGGGTTGCTTGGCATTCATGACTTTGTCATGATCTCAAAAATATTTTGGAATTGAATATGCACGTAAGAATAGCTTATCTTAATGTAAAATTAATTTACAAATTAAACTAGACAAAAAATCATATTTCATCTACATTTTCTCAAAAATATTTTAGAATTGAATATGCGCATAAGAATAGCTTGTTTTAATCTAAAATTAATTTACAAATTAAACTAGACAAAAAATCATATTTCATCTACATTTTGGGTTTCTTTTTTTAGTTAAGCCCATGTAACCAGAATCTCATAGAAAAAAGTAGGCCATTTTCTCTCTTCTTTTTCTTTCAATTGCTGAAATGTTGGTAGGTTAGTTTAAGGTCCTCTGACTCTGAAAGCACGGACTTCTGATGAGTCATGAATTTCTTGTATTTGCAGGCCTGTGTTAATCATAATGGAAGAATACAATTTTCATTGATGAGCTCACTTTTTGAGTTGTGTGATGACCATTCTTGTAAATCAATTTTGAATGTCCCTCATTCAATGCTAGTATATTGTTCATGTGAATGTTTGATGTAAATGTTGTAATTGAAATGTCTTTTTTTGCCATGCCTTTGGCAAGAAAGAAAATGCATGTACCCTTATGAATTTCTTCTTCCAAATGCAACAATAATATGGTGTCTATGATGGTTGATCATTAGTATGCTGAGAAAATCAATTCAATACAGAAATTCTTGTTATATTAAATAGGCTCATTACAATGGAGGATTATAAACCATAGTGTTTTTGTTTTGGAATAGGTTATATTTTTTTAACTGAATTTGATTCCTTTTTTAAAAAATTTTTGCTATGTAGTATGTGTGATATTACTGATGGATCAAACTTAACCACAATGTTTGGATGCACTAAAGTTGTGTCACAGTCAAATACCCCCAATTTGCTACATTAAAAACTCATTATGTATATGGTGGGGCTGCCTTAATAGTTATTGTAGTATTAGGGATTTGGTGCATGCTTCTATTCCTTCCATTGCCAACTAGATGGAATAAATAATACTATGGGAGGCTTGGGATTAGAAACAGTGTCATTGCAATGCTTCTTTAACTAATATAGTTGCACCAATGAATAAAGCTTCTATAAACTAATATTGTCAGTGTTTCAAAATGGTTATCATTAGGCCCAATCCCACTGGTTAAGTTTTCATTAGGTATATACTATCATTTATACATTATTATTAGGCTAGATATTCCTTGAAGTTATTTTTATTATGCACCGTTTAAGTTTTCAAGGTTGTTTAAAAAGTTTCTTTAATGTGAACTCAATATTTTGATAAATCTTCTACTCATAGATTTACTTTTTCTTTGAAAATCATCTCATCATTTTTTTGAATTGTGGATTTTGTTTTTGTTGATTGGTTTTGTTTCCTAAAATTTGGCTTTACTCTTATGCGATTAACACCCTACAAATGCAGTTTTTGTTAGTTATATAGAACTGCTAGAATGAAAGGTTAGATAAGTTTAATCATGTAGGTTTGGACATTAAATTGAATTGGTTTTGATGTCCTATTGTTTAATGCAGTTTATGTTAGTTATATAAAATTGATAGAATGAAAGGTTAAATAAGGTAAACAATCATCTAGGATTGGACATTAACTTGAATTATCTTTTATGTCTTGTTGATTATAACTTATAATTTATTTTATTTAAATATTTTAGCTTTTTTAGAACATCTTTAATATAAACCTATAATTTATGTATTTTTTATAAATTTGGAGGCAACTCTTTGAAAATGATCTTCTCATTGCTTGTCTTTTGAGGTTGGATTTTAATTTTACTTATATATTTAGTTTTATCTCTAGATAATAACCCTTTTCTTATATGATCAGGGTGTAGAATGCAACCCCTATTAGCTATTCAAAAATCCCAAAGTGGCATGAAACAAGTGAAACTGTGAAACAACTTATAACCTTGAAATTTATACTGAAAAAAATGAGAAGCTTCTTGGATCACGTGAATCTGAATGGGTTCTCCTTCAAGATGCATATGGACCTGATGGCAATTGGATTTATGACTCTGTCAAAGGAAATCCATGTCGTCAATGTAGGTATTAGTAGTTTCTTAATATCATTTCTCATTATGGACATTTACATCTGGCGATAGTTTAAACCTCCACAAACTACGAAAACATGTTTTAATTCAATCCACCTATGCCCTTGTGCCTTAACCTTTTTCAATTACATTATTGATTATCATTATATCATATTGTGAAAATCCCATTTGCCTCTAGGGTATACACATTCTATTACATTTGTAACTTCACTGAAGTTAACACAATGCCTATTTTCTCATCACTTGAAGTTACTGTGGGAGGCTTTAAAAAATATAATGTTTGTTTTATATGCTTTTTGGATTCCTATGACTTACTGTTAATTATTTTTATGGCAGATATATGTTGGAAGAACTTGCATAGACTAATTTTTGATATTGTGATTTTAGGTAGAAGACACTTGGGCTTGAGACACACTATAGTGCATGCAACATATTTCAAGGACAGTTTTGTGGAGATTGTCTATTTATGAGGTAAATAAAAAAATTTATTCTTCCTGTTATAGAAAATATAGGAGGATGGAATATTGACATTTTATACATGGTAGTACAATACTACAAATTCTATATTATTTCTGATTATTAAGTTTCATAATAATTTCATTAGATATGTTATTTTTAGCATTCTCTTTGTTGTTGAAAGACACAATCAGGAGGATCTTTGAGCATTCTTTCAAGGAGACGTTGAGACTTCTCTGCTATGCAAGTGAATGTTATTAGCAACATCAATAAAACACAAGTTGTTGTACAGGTCTAGAAGTTCTTATTGGAGTGCCATACCATATTGACACCGAACTGGGGTGTTGTACATGATGGAGACTACCATACAAGTCTGTGAACCCAATGAAGGTGTTGTAGCAGTCATAGAACACATTAGAACTAAATTGTAGGAGTTTGGAGGTGACTATGGTTTTCCATGCCAGCATAGAGTGAGCCATAGCAGCAAATGAGAGTACCATGTAGAATTAGAAGTACACTTGCTGGTAATATATTCCATAACATTAATAGCACAATGATTTCTTGGTATGCAAACTATGTCATCATGTTGAACTTATAACTATGTGTTCTTAAAACTTTATGTTGACTATGATAAAATCAGGGATTCATGAATGAATTCAATTCCATATTCCTGAAATTGATTAGTTAGCTGCAATACCATTATTTGTGTAATTCATTGGTATTTGTCAATATAATCTACACTTCCAAGCATTTGCAAATTCAAACAAATTAGAAAAATCAAAAGTTTCAAAAAATTAGTTATTACCAAGGACATCCATTACAACTTGATATAGAGGCTTTTTATCACTTGTACATGTTCATTGTGAATAAAATTTGGTGCAAGCACCTAAAGGAATTTTTTTCTTGTTGAGGGGATCTTGAGGATAGAAAGTGGGATATGTGGCTCTAATTTTTCTTGCACTCTTGAAAGAGAGGTCACAAGTTCAAATCCCACAAGGGGGTAGGGTATGTATGCCTCATTTGTAGCACAGTTAGGTCTCTCCCACAAGGAGTACGAGGTAGTCCCATATCACTGTCACCATATGTAGACCCACAAACATATGGCTAGTGGCGTGGACTATAAAAGAACCTTACCTTACCTTGCTTTATTCCCATGGGGATTGCAAGCATGCTTTCTTATCTTTGTAGGTCATATCTTTCATGGTTTCTTCCTTGGTTGAATGTGTTGATCTCTTTCACTTTGTTGTCTTGAAGTCTAGTTATATAATGTAATTGTTTTGATGTTGAAAATACATTGGTTTTGGTGCCTTGGATGTTGGGTTTTTCTAAAATGTCTTGATGTTGGCCTATATCTATATCTTGTGTGATCATTTTTTCTTCCATTTTTTGTTGTTTATGGTCAATGTTGGAATGTTGTTGGAATTTATATTAGGGATATCATTATAGGACTAATGGTGAGAATTCTTTTTTATTAGGGCTAATGAAGGAAGTCTGTAACATAGTTTGCGGACTCAAACTTAGAGAGTATATGCCTACCATTGCAATCACAAGTTACAACTATATCTGACAAAATTCCATTTCTTTTAAAATTTGATGGATGTTCATTGCCCTAAACCAAAACTTTCACTAAACAGACCAACAAAATAAATCCAAGCTTATATTATAACTTTCTTATCATAGTTAGTAGAATAGAGAGTCATCAACTAAGACCAAGATGAACAAACATAAAAATGTTTTTTTTGGTTGGTTCTGATTGCTGGTCCACTTGCGTGCTCTTGCACCACATGTTCCAAAATAACATGACATGTTGCATTTGCATATGTTGTCAGGGAAATATGACTGCTTATCTTTTGTATGTGCATTCTTGTATATGCTCTATCATTAGGAAATCTGGAAAAGACATAGAGGAACTCAAGAAGGCAAGTAATTTCTACAATAATGGTTACTACTAGGAATCTTGTCAGTTTTTTTTGGATATTTTTTTGTTTAGAACTACTTTAAATGAGAATTACTTTTGGTGATGATTCTGATGGTGGTTTAGAATGCATACTTGTAGTTTGACAGGTTGTGGAATTGATTATTTACAGGAGAGAATAATTCAATTGATTCATGAGAATGAGCAGTTGCTAGATATGCATGTCATTCAATTTTAAGAGGTACTAAAGTTTACATTGGAACAAGATTTGAAGATGTTAAAAATGGATTAGAGTCTAGCTAATTCAGTATATGTACAGATTTAGTATTTAGTATCCATAGAGACTTACATTGGATGTTTTGCAATAATATATTTTATTTGTACAAGACATATTTTGTGTTTTATCACATCCATGCTATGTTAGTGTACTCAACTCTTCATGGTGTGTGCATAGATTGTTGAGGATGCTTGCACTAAAATTTTACCAAATACATTATGCGAGTACCTCTACAATTTATTTGAAAACTTTACTAAGTTCTATTCAGCTTGCAAGGTATGTCCTAGCTGATCAGCCATATAAGTTTCAAAATTTGAAGTCAATTTGCAAGGTATTTTGTAATTCATATTTTGAATTAAGTAGTTCGATGAATTACTATTCAAAATTTCTAATCTTAGTTTTGTCTCCCTTGATTGCACAAATGAAGGTCTTTATTTTTTTATGCCACAACCTTATTATTAAGGGGAACGAGCCACATATAAAGGATTTACCAATGCATTACATCATTTTCTTCATCCTTATGTTGCACATTTAATAACTTCACCATTGAGTTTAGAGTATCATTAGTCATCCCCCCTTAGGATTTTCTACCCTTGAACTATAAATGGAAAAACTTGGAATCATGTTTAATTGAAAGTACTAGTATACATGTTATGATCATTCTTTAAAGGGTACTAGCTCAATGGAAGAGCACCTACTTTACAAGTGGGAGGATGGTGGTTCGATTCCATCATAACCTAATATGACTAAATAAATGACTAAATAAATGACTAAATAAATGACCAAATAAACTACTAAATAAATGACTAAATAAATGACTAAATCAATGACCAAATCAATGACCAAATAAATGAATAAATAAATGACTAAATAAATGACCAAATTAATGACCAAATCAATGACCAAATAAATGACTAAATAAATGACCAAATCAATTACTAAAATAGTTTAGTCATAAATTTGGTCGTGAGATAAATGACTGCCAATAAACTACTACTGCTCACGTGACCAAAATTAGTCATTTATGTAATATTTTTAGTAGTTTATTTAGTCATATATTGTTGTTTTTGTACTAGTGTCAAGGTAGATCTCATGGTGAAAATAGTATATTTGAACCTGAAAAGAAAAATTTGGATAAAGGCAAGACCGAGTGGAAAGGTGAAAGTTCATTTAGAGGCAGAGGCAGTAACTACTGAGGTGGTTATAACAGAGGTGGTTTCTAAGGAACTTGTTACAATTGTGGAGAAGAAGGACATAGATCTTTTCAGTGTACACATGCAAGTAACAAAGCTAATAGTAGTAGGAATGCTTTGGTGCAAGAAGAGTCACCAAATGAACTTGAGAAAGAAAACAACTTGATTGTAAGAAAAGCACTTTGGAGTGAAAGAAGTAAGGAATATCTGGTAAGGAAAAGTTTGTTCAAGACCAGATGTAGAGTTTCTGATGAAGTTTGGAAAGTTATCATTGATAGTGGTAGCTCGGAGATTCTGGCATCTAAGGAAATGGTCGTGAAGTTGTAGTTGAAAAGGTTGGAACATCCGAAGCCCTATCAGATTTCATGGATCAAGGATGAGCATACACTCTTGGTAAGTGAATAATGCTATGTAAATTTGAAAATTGGGAAGTATTATGATTATGTGTTATGTGATATCATGCCTATGGATTTTTGTCATATTTTGTTGGGTAGACCTTGGAAATATGATATACATGCTATATATGATGAGAGATTGCATAAATATACTATTTGGGTTAATGGAAGAAAATAGATCTTGTTACCTTTGATTGAAGAGACTGTTAGTAATGTTTGCACATCTGTGAAAGTTTGTCTGATGGAAGGAAGAAAGTTTGTTAAGGATTTGAAGAAGAATGATGCATGTTTTATTGTGATTCCTAACAAACCAAGTAAGAATACTGAGGATAGTGTCCTTGAAGAGATTGATAGGTTACTCACTAAGTGTAGTAAAATCATTTATGCTAATGTACCTGATGGTTTTCCACCAAAGAGAAACATTGATCATTGTATGGATCTAATCCCTGGAGCTAGTTTACAAGATAAGGCATCACATCAGTTGACACCTACCAAGAATTAGGAATTGATACGACAAACTCAAGAATTGTTGTAAAATGGTTTGATCAGAGAAAGTTTGAGCCCATGTGCAGTACCTACTATATTAGCACCTAAGAAGAATGGAGAATGTGTATTGATTCCAGAGAAATCAACAAGATAATAGTGAAATATAGGTTTCCTATGCCGAGAATGGATGATATAATGGATAGTTTGACTAGAGAAAAGTATTTTACCAGGATTGATTTGAAAAGTGGGTAACATCATATTAGAATCAGAGAAGGTGATGAATGAAAGACTACTTTCAAGACAAAAGAAGGTTTGTATGAGTCGTTGGTTATGCCTTTTGGTTTAACTAATGCACCGAGTACTTTTATGAGGTTGATGAATGAGGTTTTGAAGAAATTCTTGGGTAAGTTTGTGATCGTATATCTTGATGATATTCTGATATTCAGTAAGACTAGAGAAGAACATTTTTTGCATGTTAGACAAGTATTGGAGAGATTGAAAGAGGAAAAGTTGTTGATAAATTTGAAAAAGTGTTCATTCATGAAAGAGGAGATTGTGTATTTGGGATTTGTGATTTCAGCTGATGGTTTGAAGATGGATCCTAAAAAGGTTGAAGCTATTTTGAATTTCCCTATACCCGAGAGTGCAAGTGAGGTAAGATCATTTCATGGTTTGGTAAGTTTATACCAAAAGTTCATTAGGAATTTCAGTTCAATATGTAATGCTATGACTAAGACTATGAGAGGAGATAAAATAGAATTCAAGTGGACACATGGAGCTGATAAAAGTTTTGAGACTCTGAAGTAGAAGGTTGCTGAATCACCTGTGTTAACATTAACTGATTTCAATAAGGTATTTCAAGTGGAATGTGATGCAAGTGGAAGTGCAATAGGATTTATGTATTGAGTCAAGAAGGTAAACCTGTTGCTTTCTTTAGTGAAAAGTTGAATGATGCAAGAAGAAAATATTCTGTATATGATCAAGAATTATATGTTTTTGTTCAAGCCTTGAAGAAATGAAGACATTATTTGATACTGAGTGAATTTGTGTTGTATACTGATCGTAAGGATTTATAGTATTTGGTTAGTCAGAATAAGTTGAATTAGCGACATATGAAATGAGCTGAGTATTTGTAGAGCTATACATTTGTGATAAAGATTAAGAGTGGAGTCACTAATTGAGTTGTTGATGCATTGAGTAGAAGAAGATATTTTATGACCGAGATGAGAATTGAAGTTCTTGGATTTGATGACAAGAGAGATTTGTATGAAATTGATGGAGATTTTTCTGAGCCATGGAGAAAGTGCAGAGCACCTATTCAAGATCAACCGAGTACAAAATGGGAAGAATATTTCATTCAGGAAGGTATGTTGTTTAAAGGTATTCAAATGTGTATATCAAGAGGACCAATGAGAACTAATTTGATAAAGGAGAAACATAGTAGTAGATTGGTTGGACATTTTGGTATTGATAAAACATTGAATTTGCTAAAGGAGAAATACTTTTGGCCACAATTGTATAAAGATGTTCAAAAATTTGTGAAAAGTTGTGGAATTTGTCAAGTTGCAAAAGGAGTAAGTCAAAATATTGGATTGTATACGCCAATTTATGTTCCTAATAAACCTTGGATTGACATCAGTATGCATTTTGTTCTTGGCTTACTGAAGATAGTGAGATGTAATGATTCTATATTTGTTGTTGTGGATAGATTTTCTAAGATGGCACATTTTATTACTTGTAGAAAGACATCAGATGCAGTACATATAGAAGATCTTTTCTTTAAGGAAATTATCAGATTGCATGGATTACCGAGGAGTATTATCTCTGACAGAGACAGTAAATTTGTTGGATACTTTTGGAAAACCCTTTAGAGAAATTTTGGCACTGAGTTGGAATATAGTTCTACATTTCACCCACATATCGATGGATAGAAAAAGTTGTGAATAGAAGTTTGGGTCACATTTTGAGATGTTTAGTTGAAGAGGCACCAAGTAATTGATATTCTATGTTAGAACAAGTGGAGTTTGCATAGAATGATTTAGTGAAGAGGAGTACTAGAAAAACACCTTTTGAGATTGTAAATAGAATGCAACTGAGAGGCATATCAGATTTCAGGGATATTGTTGATGAAAGAAAGAGACGTGTTGAAGGAGTAAATTTTGTTGAGTATATGAAGACATTGCATGAAGATGTGAGCCATAAGTTGGAGAAAAGTAATCAGAAATACAAAGACAGAGGTGATAGATCAAGAAGACATAAGACTTTTGCAGTCGGTGATGAAGTGATGGTTCATTTGAAGAAAGGAAGATTTCTTGTTGGAACATATAGGAAGCTGAAAATGAAGAAGTTTGGACCTTGCAACATTTTGAAGAAATTTGATAGTGGAAATGCATATGAAATTGAGTTACCTAATGACATGGATATATCACCTATATTCAACATTGTTGATTTGTATGAGTATCATGAGTCATATGAAGAAATGATAGTAGCGAATGACTATCCTAAGAAGAAGATGGAAGAACTAGAGCATATCTTGGAGCAAATAATTGGAAAAAGTACAAGAGGAAAATAGTATATGGAATATCTGGTAAAGTGGAAGAATAGATCGATTCAAGATAGTTCATGGATTTCACAGTCTGAGTTGGATGCAGCTTAGATCATACCTATTTCATGATTCAGGGAATCATTTTAAAACAACCCCAGGTGTCTGATATAGGAGCATCTTGGGTCCTTGGAAATCCTATCTCCCCTAAAACATGTTTGTAGTTTTTATTGTTGCTCGGTTCCTACTTTGACCGAGTTGGTTTGATGTTGCTCAGTTTCCTTTGATTTCCAGTGTTGGTCAGTTATCTCTTTGGTGCTCAGTGAATTTCCCTAGTGCTCAGTGATGCTTTTCTGGCCCTCAATTATCCTTTCTTATCGACGGGTTTCTTTTGAGTTCTTGTTGAGGTTGACTCTTGCATTTAATTTTGGTCATGGATTTAATGTTAGCATCTATCATTGGGAAGCCTATGGATGTAGATCTATTCATTCCTTATATGATTGATGGATCTAAAGGCTGACTTGTTTGGTAGCCTCTAGTATAAATGTAGTTGTTTGGTTAGAGTTTAGGGAGAGTCAGTTTTGATAGAAGATAGAAGATTAGAGATTATTCAAAGTTCATCGCATGTTTAAGGACTTCTATACTTGATTATAAAATCTAGCCTAAACCGGGAAGGCTTACGACCTAGCATGAATGAATCAATTTGAACATAAGATATCAAAGATCTTGCATTCTCTCTCTCTCTCATGTGTTGTTGTTGTTTCTTCTGCATGTTGTTCTGCAAGGTGGATCTAGTTAGGGTGTGCCTTCATCCCCTCTCCCTGTCCTCCCTTGTGTCATCTTGAGATGGAGGTTTATAAGCTAGGAAAGATTATAGAGAATCAAAAGATTGACATTCAACTTGTACTACATCAGCTTGAAGCAGCCAGAGGTGAACTAAAGAAATCCTTAAGCAGAAGAAAGGAATTGGCTATACAATAGAATGAAACACAATACCAAGAGGAGGATACTACAAGACTATTTGATAGTGGTAACCTTTCTGAAAGTGACAAAGCTATACAAGATCTACTAGAGAAAAATAACATACTAAGTGAGGATATGAAAAACCTAAAGAGAGAACAAGAAATACAATTAGTTTGATATTGTGAAGTTGTTGAACATAAAAGAAAGTTGAAGAAGACAAGACAATGGCTAAAGAAGATAAAAGGAAACTATCTATAAGATTGGATGAAAGGACATGTGACATGTAGAGATTGACAAACAATAAAATAGACATGGTAAATCAATTGCTACATGATAATCAAGAATTGGATAGGAAAGATGTGGAAATCACAAATCTGAGATCACAAAACAACCAACTAAAGAATAAACTAAGATATTAAAAAAAACTCAATGAAAGAATGAACAAGTCTAATGAAGCTGTGAGATACTTTTAGGAACTATTAAGGTCATTTAGAAGATCCAATGATACTGTTGGACTTGGAAATGATGAGCACCTGTCATCTGTTGAGGAAGGAGAATAATCAAAGAGTGGAGAATAGAGAAATGCAAAGCCAAAGAAAACCAAACCTACATGCAGTCATTGTGGAAAGATAGGACACACAAAAAACATTTACAGAAGAAAATTTGGTAAATCTAATCCTAAACCAAAGTTCAATGGATATAGCTTAAATTGTAAGAAACATGGACATTAGGCACATGAATGCAAGACAAAGGTCAATAATCTACCCACCTCACCTAAATTTTAAGGAAATTGTTTCAACTATCAGAAATATGGACATAGAGCACATGAGTGTAGATCCAAAGCTAAGTGGACATCCAACCAATAGACTAAGGCACCTAAGAAAGGTAATACATACAATTGGGACTATAATACATGGTATAGTTTCCATTACAGTGGAAATTACAATCATATTGGAGAAAACTATTTAAAGATACATTTCAGAGGAAAATCCAAGAGTTGGATGAGTGGAAGCATGGTATGTTACAAATGCAATAAGATTGGTCACTTAAAGAAAGACTACATAGAACATATACCGAGCAATGAACAAGTCAAGAATGAAGAAACTGTTGAGTAGATGAGAAATAAGATGAACAAGACATGGAAGAAGAAAGATAAAGCAATTAGTAGTGGATCTAGTGAATCTGAGGTTGCCCAATTTGATGGATCAGGTGATCACACTACTTCAAACTAAGAAAAAAGGTATGTGAGGAACTAAATCCTATAATGCATTATTTTACATCAGTTCCTAACATTTGATAAGATAAGGTGCATATCTGCATAGATTAAGATGCATTAGGATAGATTTTAGTAAGAAGTTACATTTTATATTTTATGTTGAGCATCAGTATTTTAGCCTATAGTGACTGAGTCACTAGTGTATGTCAAACACCTATGGTAGCCAAGATGTGATGTATATCAATTTGAAACTGAATAGTTGTATCAACTAAGCTTATGTTAACCAAGTTGACATGAGATTTCCGAGACAACTATATCTTACCTTGAAAGTGTACAAATCATTAAATGAAGCCCTAATCCGACTATTTGAAGTCTATAAAGTGGGAAGCTACCATTCATTTTCACTTCAATAGTGATTTGAAAAACTTTCAAAGTGATTCTAGAGAGAATAACCTGAGAGATCTATGCTAACTATAATTTTCAGAGATCATAATAGCGTGCCATCAACAAACTTTTGAGAACCATTTTTGCAAGGTATTTATCGAGTTATCTACTTTCTTAATTGAACCCTAAACTTGAAAAGTGGCATCTTCATCATCTGCAACACCTAAGAAGCAAGGGAAGGAAGTGTTGAATATATAACTTGTGAGGAATGATGCATGTGGTTCCTAAGAGTGTGATTATGGGAGATCTCACGGGAGCCCTATTGAAAATCCCTCTTAAGGTTCTAATGATCAATGATGTACATAGATGTTATATGTGTAAGATTAGAGAGATTTGAGACTATGAACTGAGAGAAGCTTATGATAAACTGTGCAGCAACGAAGTGTTAAAGGATGAACACCAGAAAGTTTTTGAGAGAGGGTTGGTGCATGCCCTAGAGTTCCCTCAAAATTTTAAGGTAGAATGGATCAAGACTGTACTAAGCCGAGTACATGACATGAAAATTTGGTTGGAGAATGGACCAATAAAGATCACTAAGGAGATGATAAACCAAGTTACTTGGTACCATAGTCTTACAAGAAGGAAGACTATGAGATGTCAAAGAAATGAGGTAATTAAAGCTAATACCTAGTCAGTATGGAACAAATAGGGAATAACAATTTCAACTATCATAGGTCCAAAGATTGATTTTTCTATAAGGGTGATAGCACATAAGTTTTATCAATCCAGTTGGTTGGATAGTGTTTCATGCATATCAGTAGACCCACCTTGGAAGATGGAAAAGAAGGATCATACCTATGATCTTGCCAAGCTACAACTAACACAACTATGCGAGAACCTCACTTTGGTCAAGAAAGAAAAGAATTATATGTGTAAGTTCAGTTCTCTACTCATTTGTCTATTTTTGTAAGTGCAAAATATTTTTCCTACTATTAGGGATGTTGCATGGGATAAGAACTGACCTATCACTATTTAAATAAATGAATTTATTAATCAGATAGGAGAAAATTTTGAAAGTGTAATGTATAGCTACTTTGTGGAGTTTAAGAATAAAATGAGAAAAAGAAGTAGGATCCCATTATTACTAGTAGGAAAGTATTATGATGAAATATGTTTCCTAGTTGATACCAACTACACTTATGCACAAGAAGTCACACCTAGGGTAACATGCTTAAGGCCATTACCTTATGAAGTTAATATAGATGAGACATCAACAGCAATCACAACCCTATTAGTTGAAGAATTTGATAAGAAGGCTACATATTTTGGAACATATGAGGAATAAAAATATAAGATAACCATGGGATTAATGTTTTCTACCATGGAAAGGAAAAGAAAGAAGATAGTGAAAAACCTAGAGAAGATGCTAGGAGAAGAAGAGGAAGATGCATCTCTAACATTGACACAAGGGTTAGGTGAAGACTAGTCTAGTGATCTAGAAGAAAGTGAAGAGGAGGAGAATGTAACCATTAAGAAAGGCAAGAAGACATCAGTTGTCAAGCCCATTAAGAAACCAATACAAAAATCTAAGCCTATTTCATCCCCAGTACTTAGACCTAGAACTAGAGTAGCTTCTATTGTGATGAAGGGTTCTCCCCTTAATACCACAAACACAACAGAAATAGAGAAACAACAACAATCATATGCAAGAACAGAAAATTGGCTTCTTATTATCTCCACAAATGTGGAATTACAAACTTTTAGAATCACAATATGCAAAGCCACATGGGCATTCCCTTACAATATTCTGTAGGACAAAGCCTTGAATCAATACCCAGATCTACTACCCAGAACTACCCTAGACAACACTACGGGCCATCTTTATAAAGGCAATTTCCACCACCCGAGAAGGTTCTAGAAATTTAGCCCTTAGGGCCGACCAAACTTAGAATTATTTTATTTTACAATTTATTACATCAAAGTCAGCTCAAAATGAGTTTTGAAACCCAAATAGAAATTTTGAAAAAAAATTATTTTTCGCCATTTCAGGTGACCCAACTTCTGAAGACCATAAGTCATCGCCTATTGACCTGATTGGCTATTATAACCCCATTCTAGAAATGCCACGAAGCAATATATAGGCTTGACCAACACAAAGCACCCATCACCCAAATTTTCAACCTCATCTGGGGCCTCTAAAGCCTTCAAAACTGAGTTCAAAGTTTCTATACCCTGCTGCTAATACCGAAAATCTTCAATATCTTCAAAACTACACCTGATCTAGCCATGACACTTTGCTGGCAGGCTGATATGACTGAGATGAACCTCCATATTTAAAATTAGACATTCCAAGATCGTAAGACCAACTTACTAAAAATAGCAAGTTTCCATAAATAGCAACTCTGCACAAGATAGCCCTTATTGAATACAAAAATAGAAATATTTTTGGGTGATGCAAGATTGCTCTTACACCCAGGATGCTCTTGCATCAGACACCCGAGGTAATTTGAGAATTGATCCTGTCACGACTCAGGTGTGCAGAGGAAAACCAAGATGGTTAACCTCCTCCTTTGTTAGCTATGATGAATCTTCAACAAGTCATCCTTTCCATTTGACCAAATACTCTTCATATATCTTGTTCCTTGTGCTTCTGCCAATACGTCTATCCAGTATGTCTTCAATCTCCTTGATATCTGAACTGGTTGCTAGAATACTCCATTGTGTTGTTGCAACCTCATCTTCAACACCTCCTTCATGATACTCTGTCAAATTTGAAATGTTAAACACTGGTGAAATATTCAGCTCAGTAGGCAATTCTACCTCATATGCATTTCCTGAATCATGCTTCTTCAGTATCTTACATGGCCCAAACTTCTTCATTTTTAACTTGTTATATGTAACAACCGAAAATTACTCCTTCTGCAAATGAACCATGACTTCATCTCCAACCTGAAATTCCTTATGCCTCCTTTTCTTATCTGCCTTAGCCTTATACTGTGTATTCATCTTGGTAATATGCTTCCTCACCTCCTCATGGATGTTCTTCAAGTGTTCTGCAAAATCCTCAGCTTCAGCACTACTTATTTCTCCTTTATCTATCTTTCTCAATTCAGATGCATTTCTTGGACTACTTCCATATACAATCTGGAATGGTGATTTACCAGTGTTCCTGTTGACAGAATTATTGTATGCAAATTCTGCCTGTGGTAAAATCAAATCCCATCCTATTGTCTTATCTCAAACCAAACATCTCAGCAGATTTCCCAAACTTCTATTCACCACCTCTGTCTGTCTATTAGTCTGTGGATGATGTGATGAACTGAACTTCAAATCTATCTTCAACTTTTTCCATAATGTCTGACAGAAATATCCAATAAATTTAGTATCTCGATCTGAAACAATGGTCTTTGGCAAACCATGTAGTCTCACCACTTCTCTGAAAAATAATTCTGCTACATGAACAGTATCATTAGTCTTCTTGCAGGGAATGAAATGTGCCATCTTTGAAAATCTATCAACTACTACAAAAATTGAATCATGTCCCTGCTGTGTCCTCGGTAAACCAAGAATAAAGTCCATACTGATATCCTCCCAAAGCTTTTCTGGTATAGGTAATGGCTGATATAACCCTGTATTCTGCTTCACTCCTTTCACCATCTGACATACTCTACAACTCTGTACAAACTTCTTCACATCTTGTTGCAATTATGGCCAATAATAATTCTCACCAACCAAAGCAAGGGTTTTAACACAACCAAAATGTCCAACCAATCCTCCACTATGCTTCTCTTTGATGAGATTCTCCCTCATAGAACTTCTTGGAATGCACAACTGACCCCCTCTAAATAGCATATCATCTTGGATGATGAAATCCATCCATTTCATCCTATCTAGAGTAACAGGTTTTGTACAAGCTTTCCAAGCTTCACCAAAATCAAGATCCTCTGGATACAAATTCTTGAGTTCCATTAACCTAACCACTTCAATCCACATCTCTGTCAGCAATAGTTGCCTTCTGCTAAGAGCATCTGCAACCCTATTAGACTTTCCACTCTTGTGTTTCAAAACAAATGTATAACTCTGCAAAAACTCAACCCATTTCAAATGCCTCTGATTCAACTTTCCTTGACTATTCAAATATTGCAAAGCTTGATGATCAGTATACAAAACAAACTCCTTAGGAAGTAGATAATGTCTCCACTTCTTTAATGTCTAAACTATAGCATAAAATTCTTGATCATAGATAGAATATTTTCTCTTGGCATCATTTAACTTCTCATTGAAATAAGCAACAGGTTTACCTTCTTGGCTCATAACAGCTCCTATTGCAGTACCACTAGCATCATAATCTACTTGAAACACCTTATTAAAATCTAGAAGTGATAAAATAGGTCATTTTGTAACTTTTTGTTTCAACAATTGAAAACTCTTTTCTGCCCCATTAGTCCACTTAAACTCTTTTCTATCCCCTCTCATTGTTTCAGTCAAGGGTCCACAAATACTGCTAAAATTTCTGATAAAATTTTTGTAAAAGATAGCCAAACCATGAAAAAATCTTACCTCAGTAGCACTCCTTGGAGTAGGCCATTCAAGGATAGCCTGTACCTTCTCTGGGTCCATTTTTAGACCTTCTGCTGAAACTACAAATCCCAAATACACTAACTCTTTCTTCACAAAACTGCACTTCTTCAAGCTAATTAATAATTTCTCATCTCTCAGTTTCCCAAACACCATACGAATATGCATCATATGCTCCTCCAATGTCTTTCTAAAGATCAAAATATCATCTAGGTAAACAATGACAACCTTACCCATAAATTCTTTCAGAACCTCATTCATGAGCCACATGAAAGTGCTCGATGCATTGGTTAACCCAAAAGGCATGACTAACCACTCATACAATCCTTCCTTTGTCTTCAAGGTAGTCTTCCATTCATCTCCTTCTTTGATCCAAATTTGGTGATATCCACTCTTCAGATCTATCTTTGAGAAATACATAGCTCCACTCAAACAGTCCATAATATCATCCATTCGTGGCAATGGAAACTTATACTTGATTGTGATCTTGTTTATTGCTCTAGAATCTGTACACATCCTCCATTCTCCATTCTTCTTTAGTGCTAATATTGCTGGTACAACACATGGACTCAGGCTCTCCTAAATCAATCCCTTCTGTAACAACTCATGTACTTGTCTATTCAACTCTTCACTTTCTACTGGTGTCATTCTGTGTGCTGCCTTGTTTGGCAAACTGGCTCCTACAATCAAATCCATCTAATGATTGATCTTTCTTACTGGTGGTAATCCATCAGGTACATTATTAGATACAATATCCTGAAACTCATTCAACAAATCTACAACCTCTCCAAGTACATCCTCTACCTCTTCTTTATTAGCTTTTAGAATTAAAGAAAAACACACATGCTCATGCCTCATACCATCTAGGAATTTTTTTCCATCAACAAAAGTTATTCTTGCATTACCACATACCTTTTCTTCAGTCTCCTTCAATGGCTTTAGCTTATGTCACACTCCATCCTTTGTTAGGGAATAGGTATTCGCACAACCATCATGTACAGCACATCTATCAAACTGCCACGATCTACCCAACAACATATGACATGCATCCATAGATATTATATCACATAGTACCTCATCTTGGTACCCGCCGATCTTTAACTTTACTAGGCACTGTTCACTAACCATGACCTTGTGGTCATCCTACACCCAAGCAATCCGATATGGACATGGGTGTTTCTATCTCTTGAGCTTCAACTTTGTCACCATCTCTTCTGACACCAAATTGTCAGTGTTTCCACTATCGATAATCACATCACAACATTTACCCTCACACTTGCATCTAGTGCGAATCAGGCTCCTCATTTGTTCAGGTTCATTCTCACCACTCAACAGGAGTGTTCTATTAATCAGTGTTTCTCCTCTTTCAGCATCTTCAGAATTTGATGATCTAGCATCTTCATCTACATGTGCAACTCTGGCCTAGCCTTCATTTCTCCTGTCTGTTCTGCCTTGGCGCTGAGGACATTCAAATGCCCTATGACCTTTTTCTCCATAGTGAAAAAATGTTCCACATAAGCCTCCTCTTCCTGAACCTTGTCCTCTTCCTCTTCCTCTTCCTCTCTGATCTCTATTATTCTGATCTTGGAAATGATTGGAATTATTTCCTCTCTGATTCTGGCTGCTACTGGCCTCATCCTTCTTTTTCGGATCTTCATTTCAGCCACCATATGACCATCCACCTGATCTTCCACCATGACCTCTTCCATTTTGTGTACTCTCAAACTTCTTGTTCAAATTTTCCTCTACTTTTAGGGCAAACTGGTATGCCTCCTCAATACTGTTCATTTGAACCAGATCCAACTCCTCCTGAATGCTTGGCCTTAACCCATTAAGGTATCAGACAACTTTCTCCTTATCAACTTCTGCATGGCCTGTTCTGATGAGGAGTCGATAGAACTCCTCTGTATACTCCTGAACAGATCTTCCTGCTTGCTTCAAACTTTGCATTTTTTTTAGTAGGTCAAGCTCATAATCAATAGGAATGAACTGTCACTTCAATTTATCCACCATCCAATCCCATCTTGTGATTTTATCTTTCCCTCTTCTATTTCGCTCCAATTGAATCTCTTGCCATGAAATCTTTGCATGACCTTTCATTATGGCCTTCGCAAATTTGACCCTATCAGGATCCTCAACATCTTCATACTCAAAATATTTCTCACATTCATTGATCCAGTCGATCAATTCCTCTGGGTTAAGATTTCCAAAAAATTTAGGAACCTCAATCTTAGGTCTTTTCCCAATCTTGGATATCGCCTGAAAAAGTCTTTCTTCCTCCTGGTTCACAACTTTGTCTTCTCCTTCTTGATATTCTTCTTTGGCTTTATCCTTGCTTTTGTCTCTAACATTAAGATTCATTCCTCTGGAAATCTCTTCTTGCAATGCTCGTACTTGTCTCTGTAGCTCTCTAACCTCAGGTGTCACAGCACCAGCACTTCCGCCATGTTCTCTTCGTAGAGGCATTTTCGCGATGCGCACTGAAACCCTAACCATGGTCCTGGTGCAAACTGCCTCATAGTCGGCGATCTGTTTACACACTCAGGAATTCCTGCTCTGATACCACTTGATGAAGGGTGCTCCCCTTAATACCACAAACACATAACAGAAATAGAGAAACAACAACAATAATATGCAAGAACAGAAAATTGGCTTCTTATTATCTCCACAAATGTGGAATTACAAACTTTCAGAATTACCATATGCAAAGCCACATGGGCATTCCCTTACAATATTCTGTAGGACAAAGCCTCGAATCAATACCCAGATCTACTACCCAGAACTGCCCTAGACAACACTACAGGCCTTCTTTATATAGGCAATTTCCACCGCCCGAGAAGGTTCTAGAAATTTAGCCCTTAGGGCCGACCAAACTTAGAATTATTTTATTTTACAATTTATTACATCAAAGTCGACTCAAAATGAGTTTTGAAACCCAAACAAAAATTTTGAAGAAAAATTATTTTTTGCCATTTCAAGACCCAACTTCTGAAGACCATAAGTCATCGCCCGTTGACCCGATTGTCTATTATAACCCCATTTTGGAAATGCCACGAAGCCCTCTACAAGCTTGACCAATGCAAAGTTCCCATCACCCAAATTTTCAACCTCATCCGGGGCCTCTAAAGCCTTCAAAACTGAGTTCAAAGTTTCTGTACCCTGCTGCCAATACCGAAAATCTTCAATATCTTCAAAACTACACCTAATCTAGCCATGAAACTTTGCTGGTAGGCTGATATGACTGAGATGAACCTCCATATGTAAAATCAGACATTCTAAGATCGTAAGACCAACTTACTAAAAATAGAAAGTTTCCATAAATAGCAACTCTGCACAAGATAGCCCTTATTGAATACAAAAATAGAAATATTTTTGGGTGATGCAAGATTGCTCTTACATCCAGGATGCTCCTGCATCATATTGTTATAGTTTCCAAGTGACAAAAGAAGACCCCTACATCTGGGAAAAGAAAACAAGTTTAGGCTAAGGTTGTGCTGATCAAGATAAGTAGAAACCAAGAAGAAATATTATCTTGGAAAAGGATGTGAAGAAGAAAGCTCCATCACAAAAAAAATCATTGAATCTGGATGAAATATGCCACAACATCAAAATACTACTAGCCTAGAAGGCTTTAAACAAATTAAATTTTAAAAACTAAGCATTGAGGAAAAAGAGAGAGTACAACAAGCTATGCTTGAGATGCTCTTTACATTTAAGATGACACTACTTCAAATGGGGAAATTGATTCCTGGTTAATTGTATAAAAGGATAGCTCAGAAATGAGAGTATGTCTTGATAATCAAGAAGAAGATTAGGGAGAGTACACTTTCTCAAGTCGTGCCTGACTTATCCACTTATTATATCAAGCAATACATGGAGAAATATAGAAACAGGTTTGTCCCCAATCTCTAAGAATATTCCATCCTATAACACAAGGTTGAAGATACTTTGCAAGAGAGCACAAGGTTGTGGAAAATAATTTTTGGACTAATCACTGATAAGAGTCCACAACTGAGCACATCCAAGGGAGCAGAATTGGATAACAAGGAGGATGTCAATGAACAACAGGTTGAGAAGGAAGCAGATTAGAAGGTTGAAGAGAGAAAGAAATAGGATGAGATAACTATTTTCGATATCACTAATGACACTTGAGTGAAAAGAAATGTGTTGACCAAGGAGGAAATTCAGTAACATATACAAGTTGAGGCAGTATGAGAAAATTTCTACCAAGCACCAATATGGTATTAATACAAGTACAAGATTATCCTCAGATTGAGAGTACTTCAACTATTGAGATTACAAAATAAAGTCAACACATGGTCACAATTGAAACACAAGCCACACAAAGTACTAGTGTCAAGAAATATGATAAGTTAGAAATTACACTAGATACTACTGTTATACACTAAGTTTGCACCCTTGTTTCAAGCTCTCATAGTCTTGATAACCTAGTATAACATGGGAATCATCTCTAGGTTGTGGGACCTATGCTAACTAAGATGAGACCTCTAGGTTCTAGGCTGGTTCCTCTTGGATAATCACCTTAATTTTCTTCTTGATAGGAAAGTAAATCTTTGAGGGAAAGGGATAGAAGGAATGCTTGAAAGGGAGATAACTTGAAAAGCAAACTACCTACTAGGTGATGCACTGAAATAATGGTATGAATTGCAGTGTACAAGATGGATTTAATGAATGAATTTAGGTCTAGGAAATCACAACTCATTGAATAGGTTTGCATAAGTATTTCATAGGAGGGTCTACAAATTAAAGAGGTTATTTAGGGAAAGAGAGATTCTTTCACAAACAATAACACTCTTTGGATTTAGACAACAATCTATGACATGTAAACAAACATTTACCTCTACAACTAGGTATAGGAATGAGACAAGATTGTTAAGGGGTTATAGTTGTGTGCTATAATTGTGTCACACTTCTATGAATCATTACATTCAAGAACACTCAAGAATGAGGTCTCAAAAATTGATCCATAGCTCCCTAGGCATGGAGTGCAAAGGTTTTTAATAATGCTCTCAGCTAGAGCTATTTAGCCAATAACCTTGCTAGTAAACCATGCAATGGGAGATTAAAATGAAGACAAGGGAAAGAATACCAATATCTCCAAGAATCAAATGAAATGCAATGCAAGCTAGATTAAGATGAGTATACAAGCTAAGCTATGAAAATGAAAGAACAAGTATTACAAAGCCTCCTAGTTAAGCTAGATGAATTAATCTAAAGCATAAAGGAAACTAAGCTAAGTATGAAGCTATGAATGCCAGGATAATGCAAGAAATGAAACTATGATAGCATGTAGATGCAAAAGCCAAGAATGCTCCAAGTCTTCGAAAAGCTCCAAAGTGACCTAGAAAACCTGCAGCATAACATTAGTATAAAAAGTTGGGGATCTAGAATGAAGAAGAGAGCTCTCCATTTATAAGAAATGAGAAAGAATGGACCATGGAGATTAAGAGGGAAAATATTTAATCAAGGGTGGAGCTTGAAATAGGAGCAATCCATGTGCACAAGTATCCTCCAATGAGAAAATAAGAGTTGACTTTTGTGTCCATATGAGACAAAAAGTGTTTTTTCCCTTTTTATAAAATACAAATAATATTTTATTTGTGCAACTTAGGATAAGAGGAAAAGTGGGGGCTTTTATTTATTAAAAGGGGAGGAAATATTCCTTTTAAATAAATAAAAACTTAGGATAAGATGGTTAGCCCATAGAAAATAATCGAATAAATGATAGAGCTAGGATTTGATCAAGAATAAGCAATTGAGGATTTAGAAAAAATGCTAGAAAGGGGCTAATAGTTTAGATGACCATTTTTGGGTGTATACAATAGTATACCCACAAAAGCATTCACATCAAATCATCCACAAGAATACACATGAATTGCAGAAAGAAAGAAGGATCAAGAACCCTAAGATATCACTAAGAAACATATAAATACTGAATTCATTAAGAGATAACTCACACAATAAGGCATAGGGACATCAAAAATGTCACAAAATATTTTCAATATCTGAATTATCAATGGGAGGTTATAAAATGTAGAAAATCAAAGGACAAAAAAGATGCCATGGATAGCTTTCTAAGAAAAGAGATTTTTCTTCTTTACAAAATGTCAACTCTAAGCTCTAAAGCTCTCAAAAAGCATTATATACATCTCCTCTAATGCACACAGGTAGGAGCAAAAAATCTAATTAGGGTTACATGGATTTTTATATAATAATCAAACCCTAAATCTATCAAATTCGGCCATAAATGCACATGAAAATATCCTAGCCGATTAGATATTTATGTTTGCGTGTCCATTTCATGTTTATACCCATAAAAAATCTAGCCGCCATGATCAATCTACCCTCCTGTAACTCGAGCTCACCATAACTGCTAAAATTTGATACTATGAGATATTTGAATTTAAAAATTGATAAAACGGTCACAAGTGGAGCTAAAATTCCCTATCGACGGTCAACATTTGAAACTCAATCTCTCTTTTAAATGTGACCATCAGATCTTCCTTTTACCCAGGCTCGACACTTGACTACAAAACTAATTCAGCATTTACCTCGGGTTCCAATTTTCCTTCAGTCGTAGAATTGTTTAATACTTTAGCCAACCTCAGTTAAGTCTGGTGAACATGAAAATGGCTCTTTAGTCACTGATTCATAGAATACTTTAATAACCCTGGGCCTAGACTTGCCACTTGTCAACCTTTTATTCACCCTTAACTGCTCCATCAGAAGACACCTCGATGCCTCTTTGACATCGGACCCACTGAGAACTAGATTCCTAGCCAACGGTGGGTGCATGATCTCATGACCCCTAAATATTCCTTCTGATCATGCACCAGCCTTAGATCCTTATTAGATCAGGACCCTTTGACAATGGACCCACTTGAAACCTTGTCAGCACTCAGCAACCAATCACAAACCAACAAATCAGCACACCTGGCAATGCAGACCCATTGCAAAGAGGCTGAACACTTGGCAAAATGGATGGTCAACACATAATCTCATGGCCTCAAAAGATTCCTTTAGAACATGTGCCAGTCATTGATCTTCATATCTTTGTTGATACTCTGACATGGCCCCACTACACATCTAGTCATCATTATGTGGACCAATAGAAGATGAGCATGTTAGCGAATGAGGACCCACCTGACTAAGCCCTGACAAAAAGCAAGATCGATGGTTGTCTGAAGATCTCATACCTCTGACACAACCCTTGTGAAGATACACCAGCTGTCAATCCTCTGACGACTGTCAAACCTCTGACCATTGAAAGAACCTAGTCCCACTAACAAGAAATGACTCATTCACATGTGGACCAATTAGAATATGCCAACTTTGTACACCTGGTAGTGGACCCACTAAACTTTGAAGCGCTGTATTGGAAAGAAGATCAACAGTTGGCATAAGATCACAAGCTCTAACACAAACCTTTGCAAAGATATGCTAGCCATCTGATTAAGCTTTAATAGAGAGCTAGGCCCAGGGAAGAAAAGTCGACGGGACTTAGGAAAAAATAAAGTGCTAGACTTAGGGAAAAAATTAAATGGGGACCAGCTTAGGATATGAAAACACGATCCAGTGGGTAACAAAAAATAAAGCACATGATAAAAGGGATCTTTAAGTGGCCCAAAAAAGGTAACATAAAAATAGAATGGAGGCCTAGGGTTTGCAGGGTTTATGCCTCCAATGACTACTTTTATGAATTTTTTGACTGCAGACTAGGGAATAGAATAAATTGTAGAGGCTAGGAAACAAGACAAAATTTCATAAAATTTTCAGGGATGCTTGGCAAGGTAAATATAGAGACCCTAGAATAGATATTAGCCAAATTTGCATGCATATAAAAATTAGGGTAACATTTTGGTGATTTCTACTAGATGTCAGCTTGCTATACATTGATTAGTGGCCTTGACATATTCATTGGGCACGGGGTCATCTGAGGAACACAAAACATTTTTTACAAAGAGAGACCTAGAAATAGAGGAACAAAAACTATGCTTGAGCACTTCTTGGAAAGCAGGAAACTAACCTAGGAAAATAGGAAGAAAGAAGGAAAACATTTTTTACAAAATTCATAGAGAGGGATTGACCTCAAAATAGGGCTTCAGGTGGAAACCATTGACTGATATTGGCAAGGCATCTCCTTCAAGAGTTGATAGCTAAAAAGCATTGGGTCCCCTACACTCTATTATAACAAATGGTCCACCCCAAAATGAGTCAAACTTTGTATGTCTACTAGGTCTAGATTTGAATTCATTCCACTTGAAGACTACATCCCCAACCTTGAAATTTTTGATCCTGGCTCTTTTATCAAAACTCTTCTTTGTTTGAATCTGATGGAATTCCATATCCTTCATTGATTTCTCTCTGAGTTCCTCTAACTCCATGAGCTGAACATACCTAATCTACAAAGTATCTCCTTCTTCAAAAAGGGCATATTGAGTAGCTAAGTCTAGAGCTGGTAGTTCAGTTTAAATGGACAACTTAGCCTCTCTACCATATACTAAGACATAAGGAGAATTCCCAATGATCTTCTTTGGGGTAATCCTGTCTAACCACAAGGCAGACTTCAACTTAGCATGCTAATCTCTTTGGTTATCCTGCAGGGTCTTCTTGATTATCCTAATCAAATTCTTATTTGTTGATTCTGCTAAGCCATTTCCCTAAGGGTAATAATTTGAACTCATATTTAGATAAATTCCATTTCTGATTGCCCATTCTGAGACTTTAAGGCCTATGAATGCCAATGCATTATCTGATATTATGGATTCTGGAGTGCCAAATCTATGAATTATATCATCATAGAAACTTAATACAACTTTCTCAATTGATTCCTTTAAGGCAACTACCTCTATCCATCTGGTGAAATAATCAGTTGTAGTAATTATCCACTTGTGTCCTGCACTACATGGAGGATTGATCATACCAATAAAATCTGTGCCCCATTTCATGAAAGGTTTCTCTGTTCTAACTCACTGTAGGGGTAAGGCTGCAAGCCTTTCTTTTCCTATAAACATAGCACATTTGATGTATTTTCTTACATAATCATGACTATCCTTAAAGATAGATGGCCAATAGTATCCAGCCCTCATGATTTTAAAAGCAATTTTCCTAGGAGAGAAGTGACCTCTAGAAGGTCCACCATGAAATTCAAATAGGACATCAGCTATCTTTTCTGAATCTATGCATCTTAAAAGGACACCATTGTGATCCTTTCTAAAAAGACCTTCATCTATCAACACAAAAGGAACAAATTTCAATCTATAATACCTTCTTTTTGCTGAATCCAAACCTACAAGACATTGTCTTGTCTTCAAAAAATGAACCATGTTAGGCAACCAACCTGATGCCTTGGCATGTTCTTCGACAGAATGCACAACCAAAGATGTGTCCATTTGCTATGATTTCTTTGAACCTTCATCCCTTTCCAAATGTTCACAAAGACCTCTTCCTCTAACCAGCTTGCTGGTCTGAATATCAATGTCATATTCCATCACCTTGGTGATCCAACTAGCTCTTTTCTCATTTAGGTCCTTGGAAAGAAAAAATTCTTTGACACTTGGATGAGTAACTTTCAAATGTACCTTTCTATGGGTTAATAGATATCTGAACTTTTTAAGGCTCTTTACCACAACAAATACATATTTTTCTACAAAAGAGTATCTCTGTTCATACTCTTCTAAGACTTTGCTAAAGAAAGCATAGGCTACTCCAATCCTTTTGAATTTTCTTGAGTCAACATTGTAGATATAGCATCATGACCTCCATAAGCATAAAGGATAAAATACTTACTTAAATTTGGGTTTAACAGGGCAGGAGCTTCTGTTAGGGCCTCTTTGATAGCTTGGAAATTAGCTTTTCCTTCTTTAGTCCAGCTGAAAGTTGAGCTCTTCTTTAACATGGCTATCAAAGGCTTCAATAAATCTACAATATTAGGCAAGAAATGCCTGACAAAATTAATCTTTCCTATGAAAGATTGGAGACCTTTCTTATGATGTGGCAAGGGTAGCTCTAGGATGGCTGCAATTCTCTTAGGATCCACTATAATTCCTTCTTTGGATACTACATATCCCAATAATTTTCCTTCATGAACTACAAAAAAACATTTCTTGGGATTAAGAGATATCCCAAACTCTCTACACCTTTCAAAAATCTTCCTCAGATGTTTGATATGGTCTACTACATGTTTAGAATAGATAGTTATGTCATCTAAGTAGACCAGTACAAACTTGTACATGAGGCTTTTAAAGGCCATATCCATTGCCTTTTGAAATGTAGCACCTACATTTGACAAACCAAAGGGCATCTTTTGATAAGCCATGGTTCCCCACTCGGTTGTAAATGCAGTCTTATATTGATCCTCTTCATTAACCAGGATCTGATTGTATCCTGAATAGCCATCCAATAATGAAAATCTCTTAGATCTAGAGACACATTATAAAATTTGTTCCATAGAGGGTAATGGATGGAGGTCTTTTAAGGAGGCTCTGTTGAGATCCCTGAAGTCCACACATAACCTCAACTCCCCATTCTTCTTCCTGATAGGAACAAGGTTGGAAACCCAACTAGTATGCTTGATGGGGTAGATGATACCACTTTTTATCAATTTGAGCACTTCCTTATGCATAAGTGGCTCAAGCTTGGGATTAATAGGCCTTTGCTTTTGCCTCACTGGTTTGGTATTAGGTTCTAATTCAATGGTGTGCTGAGCAAGGGATAGATCAAAACCTTTGAGGTCTTCATATTTCCATGCAAATACATCACTGAATTATTTGAATAACTAAGTGTAATCTTGCTTTTCCAATTCAGTGTTTACCTTTGCAAATTGCAAGCTCTTACCCAGCTCTGACTCTAATTCAACACAATGTTCTTGTTGAACTACTAGGCCAGCCTTGCTTTTCTTAACTTGATCATCCATGTTGAAGATAGTCTGTAAGGTGACAAAACCTCTAGGCATCTTATTAGAGTTAAGTTGTATCACTTGATCACCATAGCTCTGTGATAACCTATCTTGATTATGTTCTGAAAAAACATCCTCTTCAAACAAGAATTGCATAATTTGTCATCATTGTCAAACACCTGCCAATTGACATTATTATTAGGAATAGAGGGTCTGAAAATCACTTTGATATGATTTTGATCTATCTCTTTTGAAATGTTATTTGGAATGTCATACTGAGATCCAATAGCAGCTAATCTATCTGCATTTTGATTTAGCTTCCTAGGGATAGCAACAATATTCAAAGCACAAAAATCTTCAATTACATCCCAAACTCTATGTTTATATGCTTTCAAAGTGTCATTTTTGGTTGCACTTATCCCTCTCACTTGGCTGACAACCAATTCACTATCACCATAAACTTTTAAGGCCTTGAGCCCTCTTTTTCTAGCCCACTCCAGTCCATTCACAAGGCTTTCATACTTTATAGTGTTGCTAGTGTAGGAGAAACTGAATCTAAAGGCAAAATAATACCTTTCTCCTTTTGGGGACACTAACATAGCACCACCACCAGAACCATGTCTACTTCTAGCTCCATCAAAAAACAATTCCCAAACCTGATTATTCTGATCCTCTAAATTAGTGTCTTCTTTGAAAAGGCTTGGCTCTATAGATCCACTCTCTTGTATCAAATAACTCCCCAAACCATAATCCCAAATAAGATTTTCTTGGGCTTCTGAAGCTCTTTCATCTAGAAGAATATCAGGGATATTCTCTATCTTAGTGTCTACCTCTTCAATGGTATGGAAGTCATTGTTATCAAATATGGGGCAATTTGCATTGATGGTATTGGACACATATGGTTCTATATGGTGGGCTGCCAATGGTTCTAACTTAATTGTGACCTTGGTTCCATACCTTATATGAAATAACATGTGAGACCAGTTAGAAGATAGATAGCCTCCTATCTTAGCTATAAATTCCCTTGACAAATATATGGAAAATAATGTAGGGAGATCTATGATATATATGTCAAGGAGGATGGAGAAATTAGGACTAGCATGAAGGATCAGACTAGTATCCTTGGCCACACCTATAGTATTGACTAAGGATCCATCAAGTTGTGTGACATTCTTTTGGAAGGGTTCATATTTTAGCCCTAATTGGTCAGCTACTTTCTTGGGCATAACAATGCTAGTAGCTCCACTATCTACCATACAATTATGCACTAAATATTTTCCAATGATTAAGGATACATAAAAGGGAGGTGGATTTGAATTCCTACCTTGCATGGCATTGGCCTTGGAGTTTCTACTTGGGGCCTCCTTTTCTTGATTAGTGTTAACCAACACTAGCTTTGCAGCTTCTTTTGCACACTGAGGAGTTGCTGCCTCAGTCATGGCCTTCTTCAAAATTTTAGACTACCCCAAAATAACCAGAGAGTCCCACATAGACATGGTGACATTCACCTTCTTCATGTTGTCTACAATATTAAAAGGTGTCACAGTGTGTACCCTTGGTTGTGCTTTCACCATGATGGGCTCCACTTCTTTGAGAGTATGACCCTCTTTGCTTGTAATGGCAGGAGTCTCCTTAGGTGTGATGGGAGTAGCTTGTTGCACTGGTTCTGCAAACATAGTAGCTTTGGCACTGGAATCTTCTCACTCCATGTCTTGAGCTCTTCTCTTTTCTCTTGTATAGGAAACAAAAGCAACTTCATCATTGACTCGATTGAATTTTGGCTGCTGCCAATTGAAAAGAGCAGTCTCATGTTCTTGTGATTCTTGTTGAGGCACTAAGCAACTAGATGAAGCCTCTGATTGAGCATGTGAGGCATTTTGAACCATTAGAGCTTGGTTCATCCATCCATTTGAACATGTAGCCTGATTATGAGGCTAATTACAAGGAAAGCACCATTCATTGTCCATGGCCAAATTATTTTGGCTAGGAACCATATCTCTCACTAGATTTGTAGAATTGAAAGGTGTAGGGTTATATGGTTGGAATGGTCTCTAATTAAAAAATTTTCTTTATCCTTGATAGCCTCCTTGGTATGGTGGCTTGTTTTGTTGGTAAGGCTATCCTTGATTCTGACATTGTTGATTAGGACCTTGGCATTGTGGCTAAAAGGGTGGTCTGATTTCTTGACCTTGCCTCTTCAAATTTGTGACCTCTTTAGTTAAGGTCTGCAACAAGTTTGTCATTTCTTGCTGACTACTTTGCTGGCTATTCTTCATCTCTTCTAGCTCTTGAGAGAAACTTGTTCTAAGCTCTTGATCATTTGTACTAGACTGAGGTGCTAATATGGTGGGAATAGGGGTAAATGGGGGTACTTGTGTAGGTGCAATGGGTTGAAGGCTAGGAAAAATGGGCATAGGTGGCCTTCTAGCTATCATGCCTACTTGAATTCAATAACTTTCAGCCCTGATAGCTATGTCAAAGGCTTGGGGTAAAGAAGTACCACCCATAGACTGGACCATGACAAAAATTTGACCATGCAGACTTTGTAAGTAATATAGAAAAGCATGGTCAGTTGATGGTCTCACTAAAGCTGGAATTCTATTACATGTTTTAAGGAACCTACTATTGTAATCTATCATTTTTTCTTGAGGGTCTCTCTTAATGGTTGTCAACTGCTCAACCAAAGACAAGTTATTTGATTTATCCTCAAAATGTTTACTTAATGCATCTCATAACCCATCACATGAATTAATAGAACTGATAGTTAGAGTTCTAAACCATTCAAGAGCCTTACCTTTTAAAGAGGCTGCTAATAATTTTGTGGCCACGTCTTCTTGAGTTATGTTGTGTATGCTACAGATGGTGGTCACATCTCTTATGTGTTCAAAAGTAGTTGTTTTCCCTTCACCTGTGAAATTAGGTAAGCTCTTTAGTACCACCAAGGGCACATCATGATGTACAATAAAAGTCAATGGACTTCCCTGGTTGAAAGGTGTGAAAGCATACTGTCTAGCTATTGTAGGAGCTGTGATTTGAAGATTAACAACTAAATGAGTTGTATTTTCTACTAGATTTGAATCCTCTTCTAGATCTCTAGTTAGAGATCTATCTCTTCTTCTGGAATGAAAGGGAAAAGGTGTCTTTTCTGAAGTATCAGGAGGTGTAGACTAAACTCTCCTTGCAGGGGATGCCCTTTGAGTTGACCTACCCTTGTACCTTCTTTTAGAGGGAAACTCTAAAAATTTAGTAGGCTTTGAGCTCCTAGTCTCAATCTTTCTCATAAACTTTGAACAAGGTTATCCTAAATCATTTCACCAATGGAGTCGCCAGATATACTTGGTACATCATTTCCCATACAAGGTGCATCATTTCCCATTCTCATAGATCCTCCATTGTATTCAACTAGTTGATCAAATTTCTCTACATCACTGGTCATATGATGTGTACAGCCACTGTCTATGATCCATGTTTCATTTCTGTTTATTCTAGAGATCAGTGTTGTCTCTTCATATCTCTCTTCTTCCCCTGAGTCATCTTTCATAGCAACAAATACTTCTATGTCATCATCAAAATCAAATTAAGATTCAATATCTTCAGCTATGTAACATACCTTATTTCCTTTGTCATAACTATCTTAGTTATCTCTATTGTTGTGTCAGTATCCTCCGCTGATTCTTCTACCATAGTTTCCTTCCGATCAGTCTTTGGGTCTATCATCATTTTTCTTAAGTGGACATCTGGCAGTAATGTGGCCAACTTATTTACAATTAAAGCATGCCAAAGGTAACTTACCTTTGTATCTTCCCTTTCCTTTGGGTAATCTTCTAGCCATAAGCGCTTCAAGCTCATCAAGCTCATCATTGGTGTTGCTGTCACTGTCATTATTCTTAGTTTTTCTGCTTGATTTACTGATTTTCAAAGAAGTCATGAAAGCTGATTCAACAGAAGGAACAATACTGTTATCAAAATTATTCAATTCAAAGGTTGTAAGTTTACCAATTAGTGTGTCAAGGGTAAGATTAGATGAGGCCCTTGTTTCATGTATTGCAGATATCATAATTGCATAAACTGATAGCAAAGTTCTGAGAATCTTGATGATCACTATCTCATCATCAATAACTCCATTAGATGCTCTAATAGTGTGTACTACCTCTTTCAGTATGTTTGTGTATTGCACAATGTTCTCATCTTCCTTCATCTTCATACCATTGAACCTACCTCTTAGGCTTTTAGCTCAGGCTCTTTTGACATTCAGATCTCCACTATATATTAGTTTTAATTTGTCCAACATTTCTTCGGTAGTAGTGCATCCATTAATGTCTTCAAATTTGGCATTAGTGTAGGCAACAACAAGTTCCATCATAGTAATATTGTGTTCATGCCTGTCTCTCAATTGATTAAGGGTCAGGGGACTAGTGGGTGGTTGTATATAACCATTTTCCATTAGATCTAGTGTAGAATTCCCAATTCTAGATATATGCAACTTCATCCAGCTCTACCATATTGTGAAGTTCTCTTTATTCAGCTTTGGCACTTCCCTCTTATACATCTTTAGACCTTTGTGCTGAAGTCCTTAAAACTCTGTTCTAAGAAACCACAACTCTCATACCAATTTTTAGAATAACTAAGAGGGGGGTGAATCATTTAGACACTGTCCCACAACAAGATGTATAATTCAAAAACAAATACTTCAACTTCTGATGCTTGGTAAACATAAGACTTTCTCTGCTTTACTGTGCTTTTACCGATTATTAGTCCATAGACTTATAACTGTTACCGATCAAATATAACATGTAATATGCAAAGTGTAAACAAACAAATAACACATAACACAAGAGATTTAATGTGGAAACCCTGTGAAGGGAAAAACCATCTAGGACCAGCAACCCAAAATATTCACTCTTCTAAAGTGAGGTCGGCAAAGACCCAACCCTGTTAAAGGTTACAAAACACACTATTAGGTGTGACCTTGTTAGAGGATTTTAGACTAGAAGTTATCATCCAACCAGCAATCACTCTAGGAATGATAGGATAACAATGTTCATTCTATGAATGATACATCATAGACTTTCATAGTCCACTCGGTTAAGAGATTTGACTATGTACAATGGTTAAATATGTAACAGTAGATGATATGCCTTAATAAAACTTCAATTGTAGATTACAGATCAATATTTTGCTCATAAAAATCCTTCTGACCAATATATCACTTCAGATTCAACAATGTATCAACTTATTGTCAGTCGATAATTACTCTTTGTAGCTCGGTAATTGTTCTGCAGCTCGGTTCTCAATAACCAGTATGATCAGAATGCATGAAGATCATTCACATGATAGTTCTACAGTCTCTTCTTCTTCTGGCATCCTTTCATAATGAAATCTCCAGTCTCTTATATAGACATGTAAAACATTTTCTTCTCCTCCATCAGATTTTGCCGATTAATCATTATCATTGATTTTGGCTCTTCAAGCTTCCTTGGCTGATGTGTCGTTGACACATTTCAATTCAATCCATCATATCTTTCTCAAATTATGCTAGCCATCGATCTTCATAACAAACTTTATCTGTTACCTCAATTTCATACACTTTCCAACTCATCAATCTTATCGGCTAAACTAATCATTTAATTCATTCTATTTTGCTCGATTAACAAAGAAATGCGTCAGTGAACACACACTTGGTTAACACTATGGTTGGTATACACTACACTCCATCGGTGTATACTACAAAATGCTTCATTTACCAACAACACTGCTTTGTGTCTTTCAACTCTATTCTTCATTATAAATAAATGCATCAAAATGAAGTCAATATCATAAGGTCATAGACTCATCAATAAGCTACTCAATGTATTCCATATCCTCATCTGACATGTACATCTTCTCTTATGTAGATTTCTCTATTCTTCATCTCTTTCACCTTTCTTTAGATGCATCGGTATAGTAACTTACAAGATAAGTACTATCAAACTAGTTGACATCAATGACAATATAATACTGATTTAATCATATTACATAGCTAATCAGAAACTCCTTAGTAATTTTGAATTACAGATTCTTCATTCTGGTTCCAAATTAGTTGTAGTTCATCACAAGGTACTCAATAAGGTCTCTGAAGACATTGCAGTCAAATAGGTAGAACTCTCTACCATAATAATAAACTTAGAAGAAGTTCTATAGAATGCACATTCTTTGTACAAAAAATTAAACAATGTTGAAGAATTTACAAAGGATAGTCAGCATCTAATAGATAAACTACAACTAGATTTAAAATCTCAAGTCACTCATTGAATATGGATGCTAGTTCCAACTCCATTCATTTTACCAAGTTATTGCATGCACAAGGTAGATTAGCCGAGTTGGTAGCTAATGATGGTAAAATAAGGGCTAGAATAATCTGTATACAAACAATGTTAACACCTCATCTCGAGGTTATGCAGAGGGAGTTAGTCATGGCAAAGGAGTCCATACAAAAAGACCCTCATCTTTCTATTGTCGAATGCCAAGTTGAGCTAGTTGTCGAGCTAGAAATAAAGTCTAAGGTTTTGAAGTCTGTAAGGTTTGGTTGGGACAATGCATTAGGGATGGTAATGCAGCTTCACAAACATTTCTTGGAAAAATATTTCAAAACCCCCACTCCCCAAGAACTTCAAGTGACAAAAACAAGGGGAAAATGAAATGACATGACAAGATAATAAAGGGGGAAATGTTCAAAGAAAAAAAAAGGGGAAATGGAAATGATATGAATATCAGAGTTAAAAGTAGAAAGTAGAAAGCAGATACAAAATTAGTGGACCAATGGTATGACATACTAGTTTTATAAATGTATATATGTGTAAAATATTTTTGAAGACCGAGTAAAGTCTTAGGGGGAGTATTCATATAGAAGTTTTTGATATTACTAAGGTACTCATGTAAATGTAATGTAAAATGTCATGAAAAAGTGTTTTTGCAACTAATGTCAAAGGGGGAGATTGTTGATCCCTAAAGTTGTTTTATTGTCTATTAGAGTCTTACACTTAGTCATTTTCTAGGCAATATTTGTCAGTCATCACTCCGACCGAGTCATCATGTATAGGCTAAGTCATGTATGTTGTACATTTACTAAACAATAGTTACTTCCGAGAAATTCATAGGTCACTGAGTACTTCAATATCAGTCAAGTTAGTTTATGTCGAGTTGTGTAAAAATGTTAGTGCCAAGCACCAGTAAAGGAGAATAGTAAGTGCCGAGTGCTGGAGATATCAAATGCTGAGTAAGCCAGATTTGACATATTTGTTTTTAATGACAGAAAAACTTAGGTAAATCATTTTGGCCAACATCTACATTATATTTATTGTTTATTGAGGAAATCATAGAGTTAATTATGCTTGAGAATTGTAATCATTAATCCCTATGTAATCAATGGAACCAATCAGAATTAGGAATGGTTAAGTGGCATAAGAAGACAATCTAGATAGTTGATCTTGATCTTTGGAGTTGATCTATTGTCTTTAGAAGATGAGATCTGAACCCTAAAATGTATTAAGGGAGCATAGAAGAAGAGTATGAGTATGAAGGGGATCTCATACATGTAGAACATAGAAGTATATTGATTATCAAAAATAGAGTTCAGTGACCGAGTAGAGAAATGAAGGACAAAATAGAAATATATTTGATAGAGAAGATCAAATCTATATTGGAAGGAGAAGATTTGTTATCAAAAACATAGTGCAAACTAAAGGATTGGGTACTAAGACATTCTTATAGGTGAATCAAGGTAAATCTCTTAACAAAGTGGTTTTAGAAGACCGAAGAAAATCTCTCAATCTAGTGCTTACTTTGTCGTAAGTCTAAATCCTTTTCCAAGGTAGATTGTATAAGTCTTAAATCTCTTAGCAGGGAAGACCCCTAATAGGGTAGATCATTTTATGGTCAAACTTATAGCCCTAATAGGAAAACTTTAATGTTGTAGTAGTGAAGATTTGTGGGTGTCATCCCCACCCTAGTTTTACCTTTCAAGGGTTTCTGGGTAACCAAAATAATTATGTTATGTTTTACTTTCATGGATGATGATTAGATTGTTAGGTATTTTATAGTATGGAATTTGATGTTTTGTATGATACAAGTAAGTTTATATTAAAGAACAACAATTGGAAGATATCTGATTCACCCCCCTTCTTAGTATATCACTTTCCCATAGTATATTTCCAATAGAATCCATGAAGACTCAACAATGTGATAAAGTTATTATTGTGAATATCCATGCTCAACCTACAGTAGTGAACAAACCTATGATAACTATAAAAAGCTATCCTTAATTAAATTATTCTCAAAATCCTAATAGACCTATCATAACTATTAAGAATTATCCATGGTCTACTCATAACACTTCCACTACACATGTGATTACAGTTAAAGGATATAATCCTCAAAGTTATCTTCAAACTATGAACAAGCATATCATAATCATGAAGGGAAAACCTAGAAATCTCTTGGAGTTCTTTCAAAATTATAATGCAGTGGATCAGACTTATTAAACAACAAAAAAATCTTCAACCTTCTAATCCAGCCGATCCTACTTCTCTCCCACCTTCTCAACCCTTTCTCCCTCCTCCACCCTGTCTTCAAAAAGAGTATGATTTGGTAGAGAAACTTTGTAATACCCCTACCAAGATTTCTCTTTGGGAGCTTCTTCAATTTTCTCCTATATATCATGAAGCCTTTCTAAAAGTTTTAACCACTCTTCCAACTCCACCTCCCAATCAAGATAATATCAATTCTTTTTTTCAATGCATGAATGTTACTCCTATCATACCTAAAATTGTTTTTACTCGAGATTATTTACCTCCTTAAGAAGTTCAAGATCAGTATTATTCTCTTATGGTAGTTTTCCTTATAAAAAGTAATCTCATTCATAGGACCTTAATTGATAACATGTCCGTTCTTAATGTTTTTAGTATGGACGTGCTCAAAGAAATCAATTTCAGCCCATCAACTATTAAACGTGATAACATTCCTATACTTGGCTTCGAGAATGTTTCTAATAAAACATTAGCCATCATCACTTTACCTATCCATGTAGGTTTGGTTATTCTAGATATTTCTATTCATGTGATGCTTGGACCTCTTAATTATAACCTTCTTTTGGGTAAACCTGGGTAACATAATATGCATGTTGTTCCTCTTGAGATAATTTATAATGTTTAGAGAATTGGTTTCCAACCAAATTTTCCTATAACCATTATAAATAGCCATTTTGATTCTAATTTAGGCTTCACTTTCCTCGGCATAGTGGTTTGTTTATATAAGCTCATTGTTTCTTTGGAAGTCATTCTTCTTTTTAGTTAACTAATGCTTTATGTTTAATATTAATATCAAGATTTAACTACATATTTTTCAAGTCAAACTATCACTTGTTTACTCAACTATTGATTGGATGCTTGGCATTAAGGGCATTAGAGTTAATATTTTATATTATAAAATAATAATATATTAACTAATATATTTTTTGTGACTCTTTTGGGGAAGTCAGGCAATGATTTTATAAACCTCTATTCTTGTTTTGCAACCCAATATTAGTTTGCAAGAAAAAATGAAGATATAATTAAATAGATGAACACCCTCTCTTAGGAAACACATCAAATCCTAGAAGATTATAGGAGGGAGATTCAAGCGTTGCAAAGAAAAGAGGATCTAGTAGAAAAAATGAGGGTGACTTTATTATGATAGTGAAGGAAAAAAAATGATTGCCTCAAGGAATGAAGTGCCAAATCAAGGTCCTAAATCAGCATAGAATCATGAATAAATAAGGAATCATTAAACACTAGTAAAATAAAGATTTAGTGCACTATAATTTAGAAGGTACACATGAACTGAAAAAGAGAAGGGGATAGTAGATATTGTATTTAGAACACTCCTAGAGTCAAATTTTGCACATAGTGTACCCACTCAAAGAAGAATAAGTAGGTCACCTTTAATTACAAATAAATCCCCTTCATCTCCTATTTTCTAGGCTTTAACTGTTCACAAGGTTATGTTGGATTATGAAGAGGGGGGGTGAATTAGTAATCCTTGATTCTCTGTAACTTAAAAACTTTCTCTGATTAAACTCGGTTTCAACTCGATTAGACACTCTTCAACATTAATTGGCAATAGTAAATTAACTTTATCAATTAGTAATAACATTCACAAATATCATTCCACACATATAACACCAGTATTTAATGTAGAAACCCAATTTGTGAAATACCACTGTGAGAATAGTTACCCAATAAAAAACTATTCTTCTGAAGTACGCTCGGTTAAAAGCCAATCTAGTTAAATATTAGAATGTACATTGTTAAATGTGACCCAGTTAGGAGATTTACCTCAGATTTGTTAGGATCTTCACCCTGTTAGGAGTGGTCTAGTTGAAGGACTTAAAACATTTTTTTATAATATTACCATTTTCAAGGCTTTTACAATAAGAATGTTAAGTCCACTCAGTTAAGATATTTTTCTATTACAAATGTTAATAAGAAATAGTAGATAGATTAACCTATAAATCTACAACTATCTTTTTCATAATTAGATCATTTATGTTCTCTTTTTCCTCACTTCAATCCTTCACTTTCCACTAGCTTCAACACCTCATCGAACTCTAATTTCTAAGTTATAATTCTACCTTTTCCTTCTTCACTTCATTAGTCAGTGAATCAATAACCCTTCAAATAGCCATCCTTTTGTCCATAAAATTTCCTTTATCAAATTCTCTTTTGATTAATTTCAACTGTCTAATCATCCTCATACATTAACTAAATGAATCTATAGCTCTGGAAAATATTTTATCATCACCTTGGAACTTGTACCTTCTCTTTTTTCCACTTAGATCTTATTGTAGATCATCACCTTGAACTTTCTTAATCGTATATCTCTTCAACCAAATCTTCCTTATCATTAGAATCTTTCAGCACATCATAGCTCATCATTAAATGTCATTTTCATTGTCATACTTAATTTCTATTCCTTCTTAGTGACTAAATTATTTTCTTCAATAGAATTTTGGTTAACTATGCTCTGTAACTAAAACCTTCTACTCGGTTTCTTGACTTCCTTTCTCTTTACCAAAACTTACTTTTCTTTTACTAAATGACTTGTTTTACTTGGTAACCACAACTATTTGTTGCAAGTAGTGGTTGTCGTTGCACCAAAAGATCAACCTGTTAATGCTCGATACAATGACTAGACTTATAGAAGACACAAGAGGTGGTTAAGCCATGTCATGAATCTCAAGGGGAGCACTGACCTTTTTTCCAACAATCTCCCCCTCAGTGTTACTCGAGGGGATTCAAACATGTGACCAAGCTTTGATACCACTTGTTACAAGTAGTGGTTTCTATTGCACCAAAAGATCAACCTGTTAATGCCCGATACAACCACTAGACTTATAAAAGACACAGGAGGCAGTTAAGCCATGTCACTAATCTTGAGGGGAGCACTGGCCATTTTTTCAACACTATTTTTCTTACTAACTCGACTAATCTTTTTTACTGACTTGATATAATTAAATGTCTAGTAGAAAGAAATTATATCAACATAACATTAAAATTGTTTGATTTGTATAAGTTTCCCATTTAAGTTCTTCGACTTCACAATATTTCACTTCTTCTTTAACTTTACTCAGCTTGTATCATGATCTGAATGATATGAAAACTTAATATAAATCAGAATTCAATTTCTTGACATCAATGACAAGATAATAACTAATCTTATCTTTCTACTATCTTTTATACCTCTAATCTTAGTTGGTCTTCATCATCATCACCATAATTTATAGTAACAATATCCCTCTTTGGCATTGATGAAAAGACTCATTGTCACTATTCTCTACTCAATTGATGATGGAAACTCTGTTAGTCTTTTCATTGACATGTACTCCCTCTAAGATTTAACTTTTTTCTTTTCTTGATCTCCTTCTGTAATCAATTTTATTATCTCCTTCTTGGATATTCATCTCTCAATATATCTTATCCACCTTATCCTTTTATATTCTCCCTCATATTATTATTTCTTAGTAATATTCTCCCTCTTTTAATAACTTCTCCCTCTTGGAAAACAATGCCAAAGACACATACATTCATGAAAACTTTGTTCAATCCAAAAATCATACCTCAAATGTACTGGTTTCTCATTGGCTACATAAACATTTTTTTACAAATTTAGGCATCATCCAAAGAGTGTGTCAATATGATTTAGAACAAAAGAGAGGGGGACGATGAATTAGTTGTTCTCAGGTCTAGATGTATAAAACAAACTTTCAAACACTTCAACAAATTCAGATATAATAACTAGTAGCTACTTGATCATTACAGAATGTATACCAGAAATAGATAACAATGTAGTCCACTATCCAATAGCATTTAACTTGTAAAACAAAAAAATGTTTAACACCAAAACATTCACACAAATTTGACACCAAGATTTATAGTGGAAACCCAATTTGGTAAAAACCACTTTATAACATGCTACCGATATATTCAGTCTTCTGAAGTGAGCTCTATGAAAAGCCAACCTTGTCAAAGGTTACAAACACACTGCTAGGTGTGACCCCATTAAAAGATTTCAACCACCTTGTTAGAGGACTTAAGTACATTCCATTATAATGAAACCTTGATTAAAAGATTTATAAAATGACTATTAGGTCAACCTTGATTAAAATATTTAACTCATAAAATGGTTAGAAAGTAGCAGTAGGATTGATCTGAAAAACATACAACTCACTTTGAAAATCAGATCCAATTTGAACATATATGCTGGCTTACTGACTAAGTACCATTTCCATGTTCATCACCGATCTGCTCAGAAAACCCTTCAAGCAATCACAACTCTGATCAACTTCTTCACCTTCAGCCTTTCTGCTTTGTCAGTCAATAACATCAACAACTTCTAGCATCCGTCATCTCCACTCTCAACGTCATGCTAGGTGTAAACACCTAAAATTGTCCTTCTCACTAATATTAGTTTTAATTAATATTTACCCTTAACATTATGGTTAATTCATTAATTGACTATAATTTTTATATTATTCTATTTATTTAATTAAATTTATTTTAATTAAATAAATTCATTTTCACTTTGTATTTAAATTTTATTTAAATACTATAGTATATTTAATTTAATTTAATATATTATCCGTCCGTTTCCCTTTATAAAATTAATTTTATTTATTTTAATCCTCCACTAGCCTAAAGTTCTTCTAAATCATGATTAAATTAAATTTATTTTAATTTAATTCCTTTTCCCTTTTTCCTAGGCTTACCTTAACATGTGCACAATCACCTTTTCCAAGGTGGCCACCTCTCCATCTTATTTCTCCACCAATCATTTTTAAATTTCTCTTTCCCTCTAAAAGTGAAGTTTGACTTTTTCCACTTCGCCTTTTGCCTCTTAATCCTATCCACACATTTATTTTTCCTCTTAATCCTATCCACTCATTTATTTTTTTCTCTTCATCTTTTCCAAACCCTACCTAACCTTTAATCCTAGCCACTCATTCTTTTTCCTCTTAATCTCCACCATCCAATTCTTTTCATTTTCTATAAAAGAGGCCTCACTCCTCATTTTAGGGTAATTCTTTTAAGCTTCTTATTCTTCTTAATCTCTTAGCTCTTGCATCTTCTAGCATTCTTAATCATTCTAGTTCTTTTCTTCATTGCAATATAATCTTATTGTATTCATTATCTGATGAAGGGTGCTCCCCTTAATACCACAAACACATAACAGAAATAGAGAAACAACAACAATATGCAAGAACAGAAAATTGGCTTCTTATTATCTCCACAAATGTGGAATTACAAACTTTCAGAATTACAATATGCAAAGCCACATGGGCATTCCTTACAATATTCTGTAGGACAAAGCCTCGAATCAATACCCAGATCTACTACCCAGAACTATTCTGAACTGCCTAAGACAATAATACAGCCTTCCTTATATAGGCAATTATCCACCGCCTGGGAAGGTTCCAGAATTTTAGCCAATAAGGCCGACCAAACTTAGAATTATTTTATTTTACATTTTATTACATCATAGTCGGCTCAAGATAACCTTTGAAACCCGAACAGAAATTTTGAAGAAAATTATTTTTCGCCATTTCAGGTGGCCCAACTTCCGAAGACCATAAGTCATCACCAGTTGACCCGCTCGGCCACTATAACCCCATTTCGGAAACGCCACGAAGTGCTCTACAGGCTTGAGCGGCGCAAGCGCTCGTCACGCAAATTTTCGACCTCATCCGGGGCCTCTAAAGCCTTCAAAACTGAGTTCAAAGTTTCTGTACCCTGCTGCCAATACCGAAAATCTTCAATATCTTCTAATATACACTTGATCTGGCAATGAAACTTTACTGGCAGACTTATATGACCAAAATGAACCTCCAAGAAAGAAATCAGATCATTCTGAGCACATACAAAAATTACCAAAAATAGTAACTTTCCATAAATAGCAGCTCTGCACAAAATAACCCTTATTGAATTCAAAAATAGAAATATTTTTGGGTGATGCAAGATTGCTCTTACACCCAGGATGCTCCTGCATCAGACACCCAGGGTAATTTGAGAAGTGACCCTGTCACGACTCAGGTGTGCAGAGGAAAACCAAGATGGTTAACCTCCTCCTTTGTTAGCCACGATGAATCTTCTACAGGTCGTCCTTTCCATTTGACCAAATACTCTTCATATGTCCTATTCCTTGTGCTTCTACCAACACGACTGTCCAGTATGTCTTCGATCTCCTTAGTGTCTGAACTAGTTGCTGGAATACTCCACTGTGCTGCTGTGATCTCATCGTCAACACCTCCTTCATGATACTCTGTCAGATCTGAAATGTTAAACACTGGTGAAATATTTAGCTCACTAGGCAATTCTACCTCATATGCGTTTCCTGAATCATGTTTCTTCAATATCCTGCATGGTCCAAACTTCTTCATTTTCAACTTGTTATATGTACCAACTGGAAACCGCTCCTTCCGCAAATGAACTATGACTTCATCACCAACCTGAAATTCCTTATGCCTCCTTTTCTCATCTGCCTTAGCCTTATACTGTGCGTTCATCTTGGTAATATGCTTCCTCACCTCTTCATGGATGTTCTTCAAGTGTTCTGCAAAATCCTCAGCTTCAGCACTACTTATTTCTCCTTTATCTATCTTTCTCAATTCAGATGCATTTCTTGGACTACTTCCATATATAATCTGGAATGGTGATTTACCAGTGCTCCTGTTGACAGAATTATTGTATGCAAATTCCGCCTGTGGTAAAATCAAATCCCATCCTGTTGGCTTATCTCCAACCAAACATCTCAGCAAATTTCCCAAACTCCTATTCACCACCTCTGTCTGTCCATCAGTCTGGGGATGATGTGATGAACTGAACTTCAAATCTATCTTCAACTTCTTCCACAATGTACGCCAGAAATATCCAACAAACTTAGTGTCCCGATCTGAAACTATGGTCTTTGGCAAACCATGAAGTCTCACTACTTCTCTGAAAAACAATTCTGCTACATGAACAGCATCATTAGTCTTCTTGCAGGGAATAAAATGTGCCATCTTTGAAAATCTGTCAACTACCACAAAAATTGAATCATGTCCCCGCTGAGTCCTCGGTAAACCAAGAACAAAGTCCATGCTGATATCCTCCCAAGGCTTCTCTGGTACAGGTAGTGGCTGATACAACCTTATATTCTGCTTCACTCCTTTCGCCATCTGACATACTCTGCAACTCTATACAAACTTCTTCACATCTTGCTGCAACTGTGGCCAATAATAATTCTCACTAACCAAAGAAAGGGTTTTATCACGACCAAAATGTCCAGCCAATCCTCCGCTATGCTTCTCCTTGATGAGATTCTCCCTCATAGAACTTCATGGAATGCACAACTGATTCCCTCTGAATAGCATATCATCCTGGATGATGAAATCCAACCATTTTGTCCTGTCTAGAGTAACAGGTTCTGCACAAGCTTTCCAAGCTTCACCAAAATCAGGATCCTCTGGATACAAATTCTTGAGTTCCTTGAACCCAACCACTTCAATCTGCATTTCTGTCAGCAATAGTTGCATTCTGCTAAGAGCATCTGCAACCCTATTAGACTTTCCACTCCTGTGTTTCAAAACAAATGTATAACTCTGCAAAAACTCAACCCATTTCAAATGCCTTTGATTCAATTTTCCTTGACTATTCAAATATTGCAAAGCTTGATGATCAGTATACAAAACAAACTCCTTAGGAAGCAGATAATGTCTCCACTTCTTTAATGCCTGAACTATAGCATAAAATTCCTGATCATAAACAGAATATTTCCTCTTGGCATCATTTAACTTCTCACTGAAATAAGCAACAGGTTTACCTTCTTGGCTCATAACAGCTCCTATTGCAGTACCACTAGCATCACAATCTACTTGAAACACCTTATTAAAATCTGGAAGTGTTAAAACAGGTTGTTCTGTAACTTTTTATTTCAATAATTGAAAACTCTTTTCTGCTCCTTTAGTCCACTTAAACTCTTTTCTATCCCCTCTCATTGTTTCAGTCAAGGGTCCACAAATACTGCTAAAATTTCTGATAAACTTTCTGTAAAAGCTAGCTAGACCATGAAAAGATCTTACCTCAGTAGCACTCCTTGGAGTAGGCCATTCGAGGATAGCCTGTACCTTCTCTGGGTCCATTTTTAGACCTTCTGCTGAAACTACAAATCCCAAATACACTAACTCTTTCTTCACAAAACTGCACTTCTTCAAATTAATCAACAATTTCTCTTCTCTCAACTTCTCAAATACCATACGAATATGCATCATATGCTCATCCAATGTCTTACTAAAGATCAAAATATCATCTAGGTAAACAATGACAAACTTACCCAGAAATTCTTTCAGAACCTCATTCATGAGCCGCATGAAAGTGCTCGGTGCATTGGTTAGCCCAAAAGGCATGACTAACCACTCATACAATCCTTCCTTTGTCTTGAAGGCAGTCTTCCATTCATCTCCTTCTCTGATCCAAATCTGATGATATCCACTTTTCAGATCTATCTTTGAGAAATACACAGCTCCACTCAAACAGTCCATAATATCATCCATTCGTGGCAATGGAAACCTGTACTTGATTGTGATCTTGTTTATTGCTCTGGAATCTGTACACATCCTCCACTCTCCATTCTTCTTTGGTGCTAATACCGCTGGTACAGCACAGGGACTCAGACTCTCTCGAATCAATCCTTTCTGTAACAGTTCATGCACTTGTCTGTTCAACTCCTCACTTTCTGCAGGTGTCATTCTGTGTGCTGCCTTATTCGGAAAACTCGCTCCTAGGATCAAGTCCATCTAATGACTGATCTTCCTGACTGGTGGTAATCCATCAGGCATGTTATCGGATACAATATCCTGAAACTCATTCAACAAATCTGCAACTTCTACAGGAACATCTTCTACTTCCTCTTTACCAGCTTTTGGAATTAAAGCAAAACATACATGCTCATGCCTCATACCATCTAGGAAATTTCTTCCATCAACAAAAGTTATCCTTGCATTACCACATACCTTTTCTTCAGTCTCCTTCAACAGTTTTAGCTTATGTCGCACTCCATCCTTTGTCAAGGAATAGGTATTCGCACGGCCATCATGTACAGCACATCTGTCAAACTACCAGGGTCTACCCAACAACATATAGCATGCATCCATAGATATGATATCACACAATACCTCATCTTGGTATCCGCCAATCTTGAACTTCACTAGGCATTGTTCATTGACCATGACCTTGTGGTCATCCTGTACCCAGGCAATCTGATATGGATGTGGGTGTTTCTGTCTCTTGAGCTTCAACTTTGTCACCATCTCTTCTGACACCAAATTGTCAGTGCTTCCACTATCAATGATCACATCACAACATTTACCTTCACACTTGCACCTGGTGCGAAACAGGCTCCTCCTTTGCTGAGGTTCATTCTCACCACTCAACAGGACTCTTCTGTTAATCAACGTTTCTCCTCTTTCAGCATCTTCAGAATTTGATGATCTGGCATCTTCATCGACATGTGCAACTCTGGCCTGGCCTTCATTTCTCCTGTCTGTTTTGCCTTGGCGCTGAGGACATTCAAATGCCCTATGACCTTCTTCTCCACAGTGAAAACATGTTCCACGGAAGCCACCTCTTCCAGATCTTTGTCCTCTTCCTCTTCCTCTCTGATCTCTATTATTCTGATCCTGGAAGCGATTGGAATTATTTCCTCGCTGATTTTGACTGCTACTGGCCTCATCCTTCTTTTTCGGATCTTCATTTCGGCCACCATATGACCGTCCACCAGATCGTCTACCGTGACCTCTTCCGTTTTGTCTGCTCTCAAACTTCTTGTTCAGCTTTTCCTCCACTTTTAGGGCAAACTGGTATGCCTCTTCAATACTGTTCATTCGAACCAGATTCAGCTCCTCCTGAATGCTTGGCCTTAACCCATTAAGGTATCGGGCAACTTTCTCTTTATCAGCTTCTGCATGGCCTGTTCTGATGAGAAGTCGATAGAACTCCTCTGTATACTCCTGAACAGATATTCCTGCTTGCTTCAAACTCTGCATTTTCTTTAGTAGGTCAAGCTCATAATCAACAGGAATGAACTGTCGCTTCAATTTATCCACCATCCGATCCCATCTTGTGATTTTATCTTTCCCTCTTCTATTTCGCTCTAATTGAATTTCTTGCCACCAGATCTTCGCATGACCTTTCAGTATGGCCTTCGCACATTTGACCCTATCAGGATCCTCAACATCTTCATACTCAAAATATTCTTCACACTCATTGATCCAGTCGATCAGTTCCTCTGGGTTAAGATTTCCAGAAAATGTAGGAACCTCAATCTTAGGTCTTTTCCCAATCTTGGAAATCGCTCGAAAAAGTCTTTCTTCCTCCTGGTTCACAATTTCAACTTCTCCTTCTTGATATTCTTCTTCGGCTTCATCCTCGCTTTCATCTCTGACATTAAGATTCATTCCTCTGTGAATCTCTTCTTGCAATGCTCGCACTTGTCTCTGCAGCTCTCTAACCTCAGGTGTTACAACACCAGCTCTTCCGCCACGTTCCCTTCGTGGAGGCATTTTCGCGATGTGCGCTGAAACCCTAGCCACGGTCCTGGTGCAAACTGCCTCACAGTCGGCGATCTGTTTACACACTCAAGAACTCCTGCTCTGATACCACTTGATGAAGGGTGCTCCCCTTAATACCACAAACACATAACAGAAATAGAGAAACAACAACAATATGCAAGAACAGAAAATTGGCTTCTTATTATCTCCACAAATGTGGAATTACAAACTTTCAGAATTATAATATGCAAAGCCAAATGGGCATTCCTTACAATATTCTGTAGGACAAAGCCTCGAATCAATACCCAGATCTACTACCCAGAACTATTCTGAACTGCCTAAGACAATAATACAGCCTTCCTTATATAGGCAATTATCCACCGCCTGGGAAGGTTCCAGAATTTTAGCCAATAAGGCTGACCAAACTTAGAATTATTTTATTTTACATTTTATTACATCATAGTCGGCTCAAGATAACCTTTGAAACCCGAACAGAAATTTTGAAGAAAATTATTTTTCGCCATTTCAGATGGCCCAACTTCCGAAGACCATAAGTCATCACCAGTTGACCCGCTCGGCCACTATAACCCCATTTCAGAAATGCCACGAAGCGCTCTACAGGCTTGACCAGCACAAGCACCCGTCACGCAAATTTTCGACCTCATCCGGGGCCTCTAAAGCCTTCAAAACTGAGTTCAAAGTTTCTGTACCCTGCTGCCAATACCGAAAATCTTCAATATCTTCTAATATACACTTGATCTGGCAATGAAACTTTACTGGCAGACTTATATGACCAAAATGAACCTCCAAGAAAGAAATCAGATCATTCTGAGCACATACAAAAATTACCAAAAATAGTAACTTTCCATAAATAGCAGCTCTGCACAAAATAACCCTTATTGAATTCAAAAACAGAAATATTTTTGGGTGATGCAAGATTGCTCTTACACCCAGGATGCTCTTGCATCATTATCATAGTCTTTAATCAATCTTGCATGAATCTTAATCTTTATCATTTGTGGAGGATATGTGCAAGAAGATGAGGGGCCAAACAGTGGCGATGTGAAAAATATTCACTTTCCACTCGTTCAAAAGTGCATGAAAGCACTTGTTGACTTTTTAGTAGGCCTGGGTGTCAGTACACCTGGGCAAGCCTGCCACCAAAGCACATTCCTAATCAGGTACCCAAAAATATCGGGTATCTGATATTTTCAGGTACCCGATAACTGTGGCATATATCCTGCACCCGTGAGCCCTATTCTTCATTTCCTAGCACGATTTTATCATTTGCTAGCCTTGGTTTTTTGATACCCGATATATTTTCGGATACCTAATATTTGAAACATCAAATTCAACTTCAAGCATATTTGGTAAGTAGTTAATTGTATATTTTTATTAATTTATTTCATTTTCATTGTAAATGTAGTGTTTTTTTTTAAAATAGGGTTTTGCATTTATATTTGTAATAATATTTGAAACTTAGATTTTTTTTTATTTAATAAGGCATGGCTAACAACAATGAAGAAAATAACCCTCCAAATAACAATCCCCCATATCTAAACCATAAATCTTTACAAGATTTGATAGAAGAAAATTTGAACACAATACAAGGTTTCCAAAACAGGTATCAAAATATACCTACATTAGCTCCCATGCTTACCACACTAAATACAATTGTTGGAAATATTGACACACTCACGCAGCAACATAATGCTGCTCTTCATTGGCATGATGATATGCATGACCAATTTGATGACGAGCTTGACCATGATGGGATTGCAGCCCTTAATATAACTAAGGAAGATATAGCTGCCCTTTTTGTCGATCCTAAAACCAAAATACCAGTTGACCCCAAAAAGCCCAAATTATCAATAAAATGGTGCACAAATGAAGCAATGCACACAAACTTTTGGGATCCCTGGTGGATGGTTTTTGATAAACCACCACATAGTAATTTGGAGGTCCCATTTTATTTCTTTAAAAAATTGTATGCTGAGTTTGTGCTTGGTCAACATGTTGATTATTGGATTATGAGGCCCAACATGGGCATAGGCAAAGGAGCTCCTCAGACTAGGGCATCTTCCCAGTTCCAAAAGGTCACTACCTTTATCCCCCCCACTGATGTTGCACCCCCT